>WAAD01013140.1:0-22308 GCA_013389945.1 Fregata magnificens
GAATAGCCCTTTGGCCAGTTTGAATCAACTGTTTTGGCTGCATCTTCTCCTCTTTCAGATCGTGTGCGTCTGGCAGAGCATGGGAGGCTCGAAAAGTCCTTGACTAGTGTAAGCACTACTTAGCAACAACTAAAAAATCAGTGTGTTATCAACATTATTCTCATACTAAATCCAAAGCACAGCACTATACCAGCTACTAGGAAGAAAATTAACTCTATCCCAGCCGAAACCAGGACACTTGATTTACCTTCTCCTTCAGCAGTTTCTGCGACTTGTTGTGTAGGGCTCCACACAGCAGCTTTCCACCTTTGATGTTTTCCTGCAATACAACAGGACCCATCAGTGAACAGGGCATATTGCTTCTCATTTTCTGGTAGTTTATTATACAGTGGAGCCTCTTCAGCACACATCACCTCCTCCTCTGGTGATATTCCAAAATCTTTGCCTTCTGGCCAGTCCATGATCACTTCCAAGATTCCTGGACGACTGGGGTTTCCTATTCGAGCCCGTTGTGTGATCAGTGCAATCCACTTACTTACTCCACATAGCATCAGTTGCATGATGTGTACAGGGGACCCTCCCTTTGAACACCCAACCCAGCACCAGCAGTCGGAGTGCCAAGAAGAGCTGTGCTTCAGTACCAACCACTTCCGAAGCAGCTCAAACCCCTTCATATGCTGCCAGTATCTCTTTTTCAGTTGGAGTATAGCAGGCCTCGGATCCTCTGTATCCCCGACTCCAAAACACTAAGGGTCGACCTTGAGTCTCCCCTGGTGCTTTCTGCCAGGGGCTCCAGGTAGGGCCATTCTCTCTGGCTGTGGTGTCGAGCACATTCTTTACATCTTGTCCTGCCCGGACTGGCCCAGGGGCTACTGCATGAACTATCATCTCCTGTTTAATTTGTTCAAAGGCTTGTTGTTGCTCAGGGCCCCCATTTGAAATTTTTCTTCTTCCAGGCCACTTGATAGAGAGGGCATACGATTGGACTGTAATTTGAAATATGCATTCTCCAAAAACCCACAACGCCTAGGAAAGCTTGTGTTTCCTTTTTGCTAGTTGGTGGGGACATGGCTGTTATTTTGTTGATCACATCCATTGGGATCTGACGATGTCCATCTTGCCATTTTATTCCTAAAAACTGGATCTCCCATGCGGGTCCCTTGACCTTACTTTGTTTTATGGCAAAAGAGGCTTTCAGAAGGATTTGGACTCTTTTCTTCCCTTCCTCAAAAACTTCCTCTGCTGTGTTGCCCCATATGATGATGTCATCAATGTACTGCAGGTGTTCCGGAGCTTCGCCCTGTTCCAGTGCAGTCTGGATCAGTCCATGGCAAATGGTGGCATTGTGTTTCCATCCCTGGGGCAGTCAATTCCAAGCATACTGGATGCCCCTCCAAGAGAAAGCAAACTGTGGCCTGCACTCTGCTGCCAAAGGGATTGAGAAAAACTCATTAGCAATATCAATTGTGGCATACCACTTGGCTGCCTTTGACTCCAGTTTGTATTGAAGTTCTAGCATGTCCGGCATGGCAGCACTCAGTGGCAGCATGACTTAATTCAAGCCACGATAGTCTACTGTTAGTCTCCACTCTCCATTAGACTTCCGCACTGGCCATATGGGACTGTTAAAGGGTGAGTGAGTCTTGCTGATCACTCCTGGGCTCTCCAGTTGACGAATCAGCTTATGGATGGGAATCAGGGAGTCTCAGTTGGTGCGATATTGCCACCAGTGCACCGTTGTGGTGGCAATTGGCACCTGTTGTTCTTTGACCCTCAGCAACCCCATGATAGAAGGGTCCTTTGAGAGACCGGGCAAGGTAGACACCTGTTTAATTTCCTCCGTCTCCAAGGTAGCTATACCAAAACCCCTCCGATATCCTTTTGGCTCCTTGAAATACCCTCTCCTGAGGTAGTCTATGCCAAGGATGCCCAGAGCCTCTGGGCCAGTCACAATGGGGTGCTTCTGCCACTCATTCCCAGTTAGGCTCACTTTGGCCTCCAATACAATTAGCTGTTGGGATGCCCCGGTCACTCCAGAAATACAGATGGGTTCTGCCCCTTTATAGCTTGATGGCATTAGGGTACACTGTGCACCAGTGTCCACTAGAGCCTTACACTCCTGTGGGTCTGATGTGCCAGGCCATGGAATCCACACAGTCCAGTAAACCCAGTTGGCCCTTTCCTCCACTTGGCTGGAGGCAGGGCCCCTCTAGTCCCAGTTATAATATTCGCTACTCACTTCTCGTAAATATGAAGCAGAAGTCCGTTCATTAATAGCAGGAGTAAGGTCAGCCCTTCTACTCTGTCTGGGGAACTGCTCACTGGAAACTGGAACAGCAATTTTCCTGGAAGAACCCCCTTTTGTGATTGTTTTTCCTTGCAACTCATGTACCTGTGCCTCTAGAGTCGAGGCAGATTTTCCATCCCACTTCCTCATGTCCTCTCCATGGTCACGCAGGTAAAACCACAGGATGGCCCGTGGTGTGTACCCACTATATCCTCTCTCTTGAGCAGAGGAACACTTACTCCTAATGGCTGAGATACCAGTCCATACAGGTGGGAAGTAGGATCTATCTTCTTTGAGTTGCTGGACCAGTTTCTCCACAACCAAGCCAAGGGAGGAAGAGAGACTTTCTTCATATTGCCAGAGTTGGTCAGCCAATTCATCCACCGTTTGTCCCTCTCCATCTTTCCAGGCCATTACTGCCAGTGAGTTGGCATATGATGATGGTGTAGTCCGTACAAACTTCCACCACGTGGGTCACGTGCACTTGACTTCATCTGGATCTTTAGATGACTGCTTGTTGTCCAGGTCATCATAAGTCACCTCAAGCATGGCTAATTCCCTCAGGTACTGGATACCTCTCTCCATGGTAGTCCACTTGCCTGGGTGACATATAACATCTTCCTTGAAGGGATACCTTTCCTTCATACCTGACAGGAGTCACTTCCAGAGGCTGAGGGCTTGTGCCCCTTTTCCAATCACTTTGTCAATGCCCCCTTCCCTAGAAAGGGATCCCAGCTCCTTGGCTTCCTTATCTTCTAATTCCAGGCTACTGGCCCCATTATCCCAGCATCGGAGCAGCCAGGTGACAATGTGCTCGCCTGGACGATGGCTGAAATCTTTTTGTATATCTCGCAGCTTACTCAGGGATAGAGATCTAGTGTTTAACTGTCTCATTTGTGAGTTCTTCCGCTTCCTCTGAGGAAGAGGAGGAACCCTCCCACTGAGTTCTTCCTCGGGGGGAAGCGTGGAATTCTTCTTTCTCCTCCTGTTCTTGTGATGGCCCTACTTTAGAGTAGTCTGCCTCCTCACTGGCAGGGCAGTATGCTTCGTCCTCCTGCTTCCTCTTAGGAGGAGCTTCTTCATATGTTTAGTTCATACTAAACAAGCTGACTTCCACTTCCAATATTTCTTCTTGTGTATAGGGGAGTCTGGTACCAGCATGGGTAGGTTCTCTGGTTCAGCTGCAGTGCCTGTCACCGTGGTTGGAGTAGCTGCAGTGCCTGTCGCTTTGTCATCAGATCCAGAGACCTTCTCTTCCCCTTGAGGGTGATGAATAGTGTTGAACAGGTCTCAGTAGGCATGGGCCAGGCCCCAGCACGTTGCAGTGATTTGTGTCTATCTGGAATTGCCAGGGTGACAGCACAATTTTTCCAAATACTCTACTAGATTTTCAGAATTCTGCATGTGTTCAGGGGTGAAGTTCCAAAACACTGGAGGTGCCCACTGTCCTAGGTACTTGCCCATACTATCCCACACGCTCTGCCACTCATAATTATCCAGCCTCGGGGTCGATCTCTGGGTGGTATTCTTAAATAGTTGTTTAAATTTAAACAAGACCTGAAACACATTCAGGAGTAGGAGCAACAGGAACATGCCAGTTTGAACATCCCAAGGATATTAAAAATTCTCAAGAGATATTGTAACTAGCCTGGAGGAGAAGGGNTAATAGCAGGAGTAAGGTCAGCCCTTCTACTCTGTCTGGGGAACTGCTCACTGGAAACTGGAACAGCAATTTTCCTGGAAGAACCCCCTTTTGTGATTGTTTTTCCTTGCAACTCATGTACCTGTGCCTCTAGAGTCGAGGCAGATTTTCCATCCCACTTCCTCATGTCCTCTCCATGGTCACGCAGGTAAAACCACAGGATGGCCCGTGGTGTGTACCCACTATATCCTCTCTCTTGAGCAGAGGAACACTTACTCCTAATGGCTGAGATACCAGTCCATACAGGTGGGAAGTAGGATCTATCTTCTTTGAGTTGCTGGACCAGTTTCTCCACAACCAAGCCAAGGGAGGAAGAGAGACTTTCTTCATATTGCCAGAGTTGGTCAGCCAATTCATCCACCGTTTGTCCCTCTCCATCTTTCCAGGCCATTACTGCCAGTGAGTTGGCATATGATGATGGTGTAGTCCGTACAAACTTCCACCACGTGGGTCACGTGCACTTGACTTCATCTGGATCTTTAGATGACTGCTTGTTGTCCAGGTCATCATAAGTCACCTCAAGCATGGCTAATTCCCTCAGGTACTGGATACCTCTCTCCATGGTAGTCCACTTGCCTGGGTGACATATAACATCTTCCTTGAAGGGATACCTTTCCTTCATACCTGACAGGAGTCACTTCCAGAGGCTGAGGGCTTGTGCCCCTTTTCCAATCACTTTGTCAATGCCCCCTTCCCTAGAAAGGGATCCCAGCTCCTTGGCTTCCTTATCTTCTAATTCCAGGCTACTGGCCCCATTATCCCAGCATCGGAGCAGCCAGGTGACAATGTGCTCGCCTGGACGATGGCTGAAATCTTTTTGTATATCTCGCAGCTTACTCAGGGATAGAGATCTAGTGTTTAACTGTCTCATTTGTGAGTTCTTCCGCTTCCTCTGAGGAAGAGGAGGAACCCTCCCACTGAGTTCTTCCTCGGGGGGAAGCGTGGAATTCTTCTTTCTCCTCCTGTTCTTGTGATGGCCCTACTTTAGAGTAGTCTGCCTCCTCACTGGCAGGGCAGTATGCTTCGTCCTCCTGCTTCCTCTTAGGAGGAGCTTCTTCATATGTTTAGTTCATACTAAACAAGCTGACTTCCACTTCCAATATTTCTTCTTGTGTATAGGGGAGTCTGGTACCAGCATGGGTAGGTTCTCTGGTTCAGCTGCAGTGCCTGTCACCGTGGTTGGAGTAGCTGCAGTGCCTGTCGCTTTGTCATCAGATCCAGAGACCTTCTCTTCCCCTTGAGGGTGATGAATAGTGTTGAACAGGTCTCAGTAGGCATGGGCCAGGCCCCAGCACGTTGCAGTGATTTGTGTCTATCTGGAATTGCCAGGGTGACAGCACAATTTTTCCAAATACTCTACTAGATTTTCAGAATTCTGCATGTGTTCAGGGGTGAAGTTCCAAAACACTGGAGGTGCCCACTGTCCTAGGTACTTGCCCATACTATCCCACACGCTCTGCCACTCATAATTATCCAGCCTCGGGGTCGATCTCTGGGTGGTATTCTTAAATAGTTGTTTAAATTTAAACAAGACCTGAAACACATTCAGGAGTAGGAGCAACAGGAACATGCCAGTTTGAACATCCCAAGGATATTAAAAATTCTCAAGAGATATTGTAACTAGCCTGGAGGAGAAGGGGAAGGTGAAGGAAGGTGTCTCCCCCGTAAATTGGCTCTCTGAGGAGAAAAGGTAAAAAGTGTAATTATTAAGAGTTTCCGAGAGATGGTTCCCGAAGTACAGAGATGACAGCAATGCTGAGTACAAATACCAGGTTAGTCTCATGACCAGCCATTTTGTCATATCATAAGCCACTGTTACAAAGTACAGCAAGATTATAACCTTGACCCAGCTCCCAGAGCTGACAAACAGCAAAACAGGGAACATATACTGCAAGGAGTTGTTACATAACACAACTCTGAGAACAAGCACAACAACTTTGATAGCAAATTCATCAACATTGTGACCAGCCACTATCAAACTAATATAATGAATGTTTATAACAAATTTGTTCGAGTGCGCTCTGGACAGATTTGTCATTATCTCAATCCGTTGTGCCCCAAGTTGGGCTCCAAAAAGGGCTGTTGTGGTTTAACCCCAGCCAGCAACTAAGCACCGCACAGCTGCTTGCTAACCACCCCCCAGCCCTCAATGTGATGGATAGAATTAGAAGAGTAAAAGTGAGAATACTTGTGGGTTCAGATAAGAACAGTTTAATAATTGAAATAAAATATAATAATAATAATAATAATAATAATGATAATAGTAATTGTAATGAAAAGGAAAATAACAAAAAAAGAGAGAAATAAAACCCAAGGAAGACAAGTGATGCAAATGACAAACAATTTCTCACCACCAACTGACCGATGCCCAGCCTGGCCCCGAGCAGCGGCCCCCCCCAGCCCGCTTTCCCCCAGTTTATATACTGAGCATGACATCATATGNTGCTTGCTAACCACCCCCCAGCCCTCAATGTGATGGATAGAATTAGAAGAGTAAAAGTGAGAATACTTGTGGGTTCAGATAAGAACAGTTTAATAATTGAAATAAAATATAATAATAATAATAATAATAATAATGATAATAGTAATTGTAATGAAAAGGAAAATAACAAAAAAAGAGAGAAATAAAACCCAAGGAAGACAAGTGATGCAAATGACAAACAATTTCTCACCACCAACTGACCGATGCCCAGCCTGGCCCCGAGCAGCGGCCCCCCCCAGCCCGCTTTCCCCCAGTTTATATACTGAGCATGACATCATATGATGTGGAATATCCCTTTGGCCAGTTTGGATCAGCTGTCCTGGCTGTGCCCCCTCCCAACTTCTTGTGTATCTCCAGCCTTCTCAGTCGATAAAGCATGGGAAGCTGAAGAGTCTGTGACTTAATATAAGCAATGCTCAGCAATAACTAAAACATCAGTGTGTTATCAACTTTATTCTCACACTAAATCCAAAACACAGCACTATACCAGCTACTGGGAAGAAAATTAACTCTATCATCTCAGCCAAAACCAGGACAGTATACTTTCTTTTATCAGCAATTTTGTAAATTTAAAATACCTTACTGCAATATTTATTGTATTTTTAAATTCTGAAAATATTGTTATTCAATATATGACTAGGCAGCTGATCACCAACAAGAGATGTATTTTATCCATGTCAGTCAATGCTTTTCTGCTTAATTCATAGTACTATATAACTCATTGTTACATAGCATAAAATACCACAAGAGAAATAGTGGCAATATTCTAAGTTACACTTCGGGAGATTAGTTCCTCTCCTATTTCACCCTTTTTGTACCTTAGTGCATTAGTATTAGGTTTTTTAAGTATTTTACATATGATTTTAAATATGAAATTTATTATAAAAGCTATGTTATAGCCCCATGACATGATGATGCACTCATGCATGATGATGCACTCATGGTCAAGTTCCCATACTGGAAGAAATGAGGGATGAAAGCTTTTGGAAGGTACTTTTCTTCGCTATTGCTACAGCCTACAAACAGCCTCTCAAGACTACTTCTAGCACTGAGGCTGTGGTGAATTTGGCTTTGTCAATGAAACTACCACTTTCTACTAGCCTAGTAGTAGGAGTTTTATCAGGTGTTTTTAGAGCTTAAAGCAGTACATACTGCTATAACAATTCTGACTGCCCAACAAAATCCTGACAGAGGCTACTATAACTTGGAAGCCCTGAATCATCTAAATAATACTGAAAAACATTTCAAACTGAGAAAAGGCCAAAAATTGGAGGATGGAAATGTAAATCAAGGATCCATTTATTATCCCATGTTCATCACCAGATTTCAGTTATAACTTCCAAATTGTTGGAGGGGCGAGTCTGTTTATACAAGAATAGTAACATAATTGCACCTCCATTTACATGAAAATAATTTGATTTCCAAGTGGCTAAACTATAAGACCACAGGCTAAGTATTGTATTATGATAGCATAATTTTATTATCTCTTAGAACAACATTGTAGCAATGATATTACTACATTTCTAAAACAAATATAATTATTTCAGAATAAATAAACCTCTCTTTCTCACACATATAAAAAGCCCTAAACTGTTGACCTTTTCTGTGGTATCTGCAATAGACCTGAAGTAGCTTGTAAACTCTGATTATTTCATGTCACTGGAGCGTAGGCTTTTTATTACAAGGTTATACTTAAAAATATTGGTTCAACCAAAAGAGTGCAGAATGCTGATATACCTGGTTTCTGATATATCACCTCACTTACTTGAAATTCCTTAAGAAAGAATGATTACCATGATATACTTATTTCCCTAAAACATAATATGGAAATCACAACCTGGGAGGCATCTTCTAAATAAAGGCCTTTGAGATAGCGTGCTAATGATCAAGCCATTGACAAGTATGAGGTGCCAAATCATTGACGTGCTCCATGAAGCATTTGGGTGAAGTCTATAGATGCTCTTCACTATTCAGTACTATTTTAGGTTTTTCTTTTTCTCTTCTTTCTAATTACATGCTTAGGAATTATGTTTGGGGTTTTTTTATTTTATTTTTTTGTTGCTGGATACTTATCTCATATTTATTTTTTCCCATTTGCAAAGAAACTCTGCTAGCAGGATATACACAGTTTAAAAGTATAAAGCAATTAGTTATTGCCTCATATACACAGTATCAAGTTGCAACTAATGAGCCTGTAGGGTAAGCATCAATATGCTCACCAACCCTCACGTGAGCCCTTGTGTCTATGCTCACTCAGGCTGATCTTTGACGCTGCTGAGTTGTTGTCTTCCACCTCTTTCAGTTTGCTTCAGAATATTTCATACCTTTCTCTATCAGTATTTTTCTTCTTGAATCTTTGGGCAGCTGTCCTTGTCTCAACAGTCTAAGCTCTGCTTGCAGTATTACCTTTCTTACCATTTGTGGCTGCTTTCTGTGGACTTCCTCGAAGTTCTTGCACATAATTAAGTGATTTTCTCTGAGCCAAAGTTATGGAGCTGGACTGTGTAAAAAAGACTTTGGATCAGACAGTGGAACCTCTTGGAGGAGAGTTAAAATTAAACTTGTAAATGAACAGTAGTTTGGAGGGGATAGAAATAGGAACGCTGGTAAAAATAAGAAGCAGAATACTACTTTATAATAAATTTAATAAAGTCATTATGTGAGCTCCACCTAATCCTCATCTGTAATTGAAAGCAGAACAAACATAACTATTTATAAGGCTCTTTTTGGATTCGTCAGTGAACACAACAATATGGAGAGGACAGGGGGCATATAGAGAACTTCATGTACTTAATTCTGTAAAAGATAATTTTAGCTACCACAGAGGAGAAAGACAGAGAAACTCTTTCTCTTGTGCTGCTTAAGAATTTATAAAGAGAGAACAAAAAAAGTTCTCCATGGGGAAAAAACCACAAGCTCCAGCTTTCATTGTTGTTTCATGATCTTCAAACTTGAAGAAGCTCATCTTAGAACTTAGGCTTATGCTAAGCTAAGCTAAACCACTGTTTTTTTCTACTGGGATTTGATTGTCTATTGAGTTTTTTGCAAAAATATGTCTTGTCTTTGTCACTTTGCTTTTTATAATCTTCGCCAGTATACATTTAAGTTGTTCATCCATCACAGTCAAAAGCTATCTTCATGAATCACCTCTTGGTGCCGATGATGATCACTTATTATGTAGGTGACAAGAAATTGGCTACTTTTTCAAGGTAGACTTTTCATTAACAATTTATCCTCTGAAAATCTGGATCATTCTCAACACTTTATAGAATATGTTCCAAAATGTATAGATTCCATAGGCAATGCATTATTTTTATTTTGTTCATGATTAAATTGAAAAAGATTTCCATTTTAGAGAAATATTAACTTTAAAATAGCAAACTAGTCTCTGCTACTTTATATAAAAGATCCATATATTTAAGAGTAAGCCTACTTGTATAGCTGGTTTTAGTAAAGGTTTTATAATTTGATTAGATTTATATGACTCAGTTAAGAGTAACAAAGTCATGCCGAATGTCATGCTGAAGTTGTATTGAAAGTAATCTCAGGTTTAGATAGGGCAGAAATGAGTGAGGAGAGTTGATTAGTTACACTGCATTATGGTGCAAAGCTATAAAAAATTCATTTATAATATTGCTGTTTATATTCCAATAAAATCTAAAAGGTTCACATTAAGATCATCCCCCCAGCGCTAGACCTTGTACAATCAGAGAATAATAATCAGTGTTTGCTAAAGAAGCTCTCAGTCCAAACAGATTAGAAAGTGTGGGAGGGAAAAGATTATTTAAATCTCTTCTCTCATAATTATCTCCAGGATGATTGCTAAAGTATATTTCAGGTATGAGAAAAGTAAGTTTGATAAAGGTAAGGCATCATAATTAATCATTAATTTCTCACATCCTATATGAATGTATCCTTGGGCTGCTCTTTAACAACTACTCCTCTATTTTGTCTGTAGCTCATAAGCCGTGGTCTGAGATTTGGTCTGTGGTTCTTAAAAAAATTTATATTAGTGAATCCGTCAGGTTAGAAAGGAAGTGTTAAAGTATACTTTATGATATTATCTGTCTTCAAAGTCTGACATAGCTGTCATTAGATCTGTTGATAGACTCCCACTGTCAAATCAGTGTCTAAAAATATAATAAAAGAATTGGTAGTACAAGTTTCTGTACTCTTAGTATTGTGTCCATTTTTCAAGGATCACTTAAAAGATGACTTAGTCGTTTAGTTTTCATCCTTATTCTGCCCTGTCTGTTCACTAAGGCTACTCACAAAGAAAAGGTTTACTTATGCGTGCTCCTACCCTTTAGGAACTTAAACTGAGATCATCGTCTCCTTTCATCTAAATTTCTGACCAACTATTAGAAAATTTGTTGCTTTAGCAGGATGGGTTAGAAATGATGACTTCTATCCATGCCACTGAAGGATTGTACTGAATAATCCTTCATACTAAATTAGATTTCTCCTGTTCATGTCTTGTTTCAGATTAAAAGTGCTATGTGCAAACAAACACCAAATCCAGTTTTTCGATCTGTAACATCTTACATACCGTGGCTACTTTAAGGTGTCTAAAGAAAAGAAAAAAAACACAACCAGGAAGTAAAAAGTGAAAATTAAAGTTTCCCTTTAGAAGTATGAATTTGTAGGCCCTTATTCAGGGCCTATGGAGAAAGTATTTTTTTCTTCTTCTCAGTTGGTTCTGAAACTGGTGCAGGGATATCAAGAAAATGATCGTATTCATAGAGTCATACATGCTAGTAATTTAGTGCTTATTCCACAGCAAACTTGGGATTTCCCTGCTCCGCCCTGACACAAAACAAAACACCAAACCCAAACCGTTGGTCTTTGGTTTTTATAGGAGCAATGTTTAAAAAAGTTTTCACAACTTAATTGGCAGAAGATGCTGACTTACCCAGAAACACACATGTATTTCTTTTTAAACACTGGCGTAAACCCATGGACTTGAATGAAACTACTCACATAAAACTGTGTTCAATACTTTGATGAATGAGGAACATAGTACTATTTTTATTTCTGCTGTGCCCTAAAGCTGAGCTTAAATTTAGAAAAGAGGGAAGATAAAAGAGCATGAAAATAAAAAATCCTTTTCCGTAGTCGCAATGGAAGCAGGAAAAAAAATACAGGAAATGGCTTATTGCTATTGTGTTTTCTCAAACTATTACATATTACATTTTAATTTATTGGCTGAATCCAAGCTTATGTCTGCTGACGTATTGAGTGAAGTATTTAAACAGAAGTAACATTAAGAGATCTGAAGTTAAAATGCTTTACTTGAAGATATCAAAAAGTTCAGCTGTATCTTTTTCAAATACCATTGTCTTGTTTGACTGTGGCATCTTCAAGATGCCCTGGTAAAAGTTAGTAAGTTCCTTAGTATTAGGTAATGGCTTCAAACTTGCAATCCAATCACAGATGCATGAAATTGCACTTGCATGTTTTTCATTACTGCATTCTGTGATATTAACCAGTTGTCTTGGTTTATATACTGCCATAAACCCCCTGAAATGTGAGACACGTGAAATACAGTTTTAAAATGAAAAAGAATAATGCTTTCAGCTATATCTGGTTTTAGACCTGGAGACCCATCAATAACTTGTAATAAAATGAAATTATGCACACATCTGTATACACAACATTCATTTGAACTGATTTCTAGATGAGACAAAAAGGATAGACCTTATCAATCTGGTCTTCAACAAAGCATTTAATGTAGTGACGCCTTACTGAATATAATGGAAGTGTCTGCTGATAGAAAATTATTAAACATAGAAGTTAGAGTAACTGTAACATGGATAAAGGTTCAAGCAAAAGAAAGGGTGAGACAGCACTCTGGACTTTTATCTTGCACTGAAGAGAAGTTCACCAGCAGAGTTTCTAAAGACTTGGATGGTCAATTAGTATTTTCATGGAGGATGACATGAAAGGTAGAAGCAAGCTAGTAATGTTTTGTAATAGCCCAGGTTTGAGGATCTTTCTTGATAAGGACCAGGATGAAAAAGTACGTGAGAACACAGTAGTATAGAGTGCACCTTCAGGTATCTAGGGACTGAAAGAAAAAATTTCTGCATTTAAATAGGTATTCAACAGATACAAGCCATCACGCCATTGTAGCTATGAAAAAAATTACTAATGAAGATGCAGCAGATGAAATACAAATGGAGAAATAATCAGTGTGCTTTAGAACACCTTGTCTGGAATATAAGTTTTGGTTGTAATATATGTGAAGGTCTGAACCAGTTTTGCAGCAGAGACGTGGTATTATAAAAACCTAGTTATACCTGAAGTACAATTTGGTATTGGTGTGTGTAAGGAAATGCCTTCTAGTCATTTGTTTTGGTTTTTTTTCCCCTCTCTTATTCAACAGTAACTCCATGTTCCAAATGTGTTTTCTTTCTCAGCTGCAGTTAGAGGACTGCAGCCAGTGTCTGACACCTTCAACCCTGGTTCTCAGTCAAATACTAAAAGTCACGCTGAGTCAGTGTGTCGAGACTATTCTGATAAAGGACCAAATAAGTACAAGTTACAGCTTGGTTATAAGGTATAGGCAGACTGGGAGACAGATTTACAAATGCAGCAAATGGACCTTGTGAATATTTGCTGCAAGTAAATTCCAAGTGAACTGGAAACTAAACTTGGTACTGGAAACAATGGGGAGTACAGTGAGTGGACAGGCACAGCTCTCAGGTAGCAAATATTTACGTCAAAAGAGAAGACATTCGTGTTCACAGGAAGGAAGGAGGATTTATAAGCTAAAATACAACAATGCAGGCATGCTGCTTCCAGACTGAAGCAGTGTGATGGCATGCTGCACTAACTGGGCCAGTGAGAACTGAAGGATCTGTGCCACACTCAAGTGGTATATGCACGCTCCGTAAAAGTACAAAAAAGAAATCATAGAATCATAGAATCATTAAGATTGGAAAAGACCTCTAAGATCATCAAGTCCAACCATCAACTAACACCACCATGACTCCTAAACTAGGCCCTGGAGTGCCATGTCTACACCTTTTTTGAACGCCTCCAGGGTAGACGACTCCACCACCTCTCTGGGCAGCCTGTTCCAATGCTTAACCACTCTTTCAGTAAAGAAATTTTTCCTGATGTCCAATCTAAACCTCCCCTGATGCAACTTGAGGCCATTCCCTCTCGTCCTATTGCTAGTTTCTTGGGAGAAGAGTCCAGCACCCACTTCCCTACAACCTCCCTTCAGGTAGTTGTAGAGAGCGATAAGGTCTCCCCTCAGCCTCCTCTTCTCCAGACTAAACAACCCCAGTTCTCTCAGCCGCTCCTCATAAGACTTGTTTTCTAGTCCCTTCACCAGCCTCGTTGCCCTTCTCTGGACACGCTCCAGCACCTCAGTGTCCTTCTTGTACTGAGGGGCCCAAAACTGAACACAGTACTCGAGGTGCGGCCTCACCAGTGCCGAGTACAGGGGCACGGTCACTTCCCTACTCCTGCTGGTCACACTATTCCTGATACAAGCCAAATAATACGTTATGATGCCAGCTTCTATCACCTTCTTGTTACATTTTCAAACCAGCACTTCTATGCTTTCTTGCATGGGAGAACTTTCCTATAAATATCCACACTACTGTTTACTTGACAATAATTAGGCTGCTGATGTCTTGAAAGCACTGACTATAGTCATGTATATTAATAATGTATTATTGTTTCCTCATGCTTCATAGTCTTCCTTTACCCTTTTGCTTTGCTTCATCATATAAAACTAATAATAAAACTGATTCACGCCAGGTATTTTTGTTCTGTATTGGTCTAATGCTTGCCAAAATAGGGTTCGGTTCCATGACTTTATAATTAAAGTGCATGCTACTGGGTAAAAGGCATTCATAAACATGCAGATTATACAATGTCATTTAGAGGTTCTTCTGGATCTGCTCTTCAGTTTAATACTTCTGTTACTGTAACTTTTTTTCAGTAGGAATAAAAAATGTTTCTCTGATTTTACCTAAGCAAGAATATATTCTGTATCTATTTTTCAGTTTGAACACTTTCAGAATTTTCTTCTAAGACTTCTTCATTTTCTAAAATCTAATCTTATTTTACTAATTGTAAGTCATGTGTAGAAGAAAAGACCTCATATTCAAAAACTCATAGTGTACATTTGATGCTGTAAATCTTGGAATCTCAATAGCTTCCAATAATCTTGGAATCTCCTATATGTGTGGGATCTGGACACACCAGTATCTATGTCTCTGTGAAATACTTAATGCATTTAGTTTCTTTATTTCAAAACATTAATATGTAATATCTATTCTTTCCTTCCCCCTGCTAATGCACAGCAGAACTTATTTTATGTACTTGTTGACAGAATGTGCAACAGCTTATTTTTTGCTCACTCCTTTAGGACCGAACTCTTAGAATAAAATTGGATCCATTGCAAAGGACTGCACTTGGGGAATGCAAAGGAATATGCATCACTTAAGCCTCTTCTAAGATTTAAAACAAATGATTTAAATAGGTTTTTAGATGAGTCATAATTACTATACAAGCTTTCTGCACATAAGTGAATGTGATTTACCTGCATATTTTTACTCAGAATGTCATTACTTGCCAATCTATTGCCACTCAGTTTTGCTGAGTCTATTTTTGGAACTAAATCATTATGTGTGCTTCTCCTCCCATCACATGGAGGACCTATGCTAGGATCTCGGTGCTACTGAACTTCCAAAGCCAAGGCTCTTGGAGGAGGCCTTTGAAGTAAGACAAATTGCCCATAAGACAGGATTTAGAATAACTGAAGTGATTTTATACATAAATTGTTTTTTTGAGAAATCCTGAGAAAGGGTGTTTTGACTACGGAAAGTCATGTCACTGGATTAAATATTAATTGTCTCTAACAGAAACTTCCTTAGGAATCAACATGCCAGAATGGTGCAGCAGGCAGAACCTTGTATCAGCTGTATGTAGATGAGGCCCTTGGCTATGAGATGGTCCATCCTTGCCCTCACCTCAGGCTTTTTTTGTACTCAAGAAATAATCTATTCTCATTCAGAATTTTTAAAACCAACATAGCTTCCTAATTCTTTTGTCTTTTATTTGAGCTAATGAAGTTTTCAAAAGGTTTCACCTTTTCATCTTCACTGCCATTTTTCTCAAGCTATGCTATTTTACGTGTTCTGTTTTGGACATCCTGAGCCCAACCGTCCTTCCCGTTTCTGGGAACAGCACCCTGACTGATTTCTTCCTAGAGACAGAAGCCATCACTCTATTTCTGGACTTCTGCTGTGGGTCACTATACAGTGGTCTAATTAGTCCATTAACTATTCTCATGTGGCTTTAATAACCTAACTTTCTTTAGGAGCTGGCTAGGAAAAATTTCTCCAGTTCCTGAGGTGGTCCTGAGCATTTGATATCATATCCATGACCTGGATTTCCCAAACCACCTTCTCTAAAACTCTCATTCTCCTAGCTGCTTTGTGGGTTTTTTTGGTTTCGTTTTGGGGTGGTTTTGTGTCTTTTTTTTTTTTTTTTTGTCTTCCCCATGTTGATATGGTCTTGTCTACATCTGATTAATTCAGGCACAAAGAACAGTGTAAATAACTCCATGAACTGGCCTTAAATTGCCTTTACCTCATCAGCCTTAGCTGAAATAAGTTATTTGCAGAGAAACTTCTTTGTCAAGTTTAATCTCAACGGATGTTGATTTCATTAAAACAAGGATCCACAGAATAAGATATCATTATCAACTCTTTTGTATTTGTCATTCTAAGGATTGACAGTATGAAGCAAAATATTTCTGTTCTTCAGGAAAACATTCCAAGACTCTTTCTGTAATGATTATAAAGGAAATGCAAATTCTCTGAAAAAATTATTATTAACTATCACATTTATCTTTAAATCATTCTGATCTATGAAAAACAACTGTACTATAGTTTGCATACAAGGCCTCAACTGTAACAGTTTTTGTCTACTGACTTTATAATCTCAGCATTGCAGATAACTTTTTCCATCTATACAGAATATCCAAAGTGGACAACCAGCCTGGTGCAATAACTCAGTGTCACTGCACTTGTGTAAAGCAATTACCCCCACTCCCGCCCCATATTTCCAGATCTTAGTGAAAACATAAGGGAACAATTAAGTGCTTTCAGTCCTTTATATATCTGACAGGAAAAATGGAGAAAGAATTGACTATAGACAGCTAATTATTTTACCATTGGTAAGTAGGACTATTACAGAAAACCAACTTTCCACTGGAAATACAACAGAAGGGCTTCTTTAATCCATAAATATACAGTCTAAGCTCATTTAACATAGCAAATAGCCGAGGCTGATTTTTGATCAGTCACTAAATGGTAGACCAAAGTACTCAGAAACAGTTTCCAAGGCTTCAGGGATGATGAAATAAACCGCCAAGAGGGAGATAGCAGGCCATACTTTCCTGGATATGGAGAAAGGAGAACAGAACTCTGAACGGCCTTATCACAAGGAAGGTTTCATAGAATCATAGAATCATAGAATCATTACGGTTGGAAAAGACCTCTAAGATCATCAAGTCCAACTGTCAACCAACACCACCATGCCTCCTAAACCAGGCCCTGGAGTGCCATGTCTACACCTTTTTTGAACGCCTCCAGGGATGGTGACTCCACCACCTCTCTGGGCAGCCTGTTCCAATGCTTAACCACTCTTTCAGTAAAGAAATTTTTCCTGATGTCCAATCTAAACCTCCCCTGACACAACTTGAGGCCATTTCCTCTCGTCCTATCGCTCGTTTCTTGGGAGAAGAGTCTAACACCCGCTTCTCTACAACCTCCTTTCAGTTAGTTGTAGAGAGCGATAAGGTCTCCCCTCAGCCTCCTCTTCTCCAAACTAAACAACCCCAGTTTCCTCAGCGGCTCCTCATAAGACTTGTTCTCAAGACCCCTCACCAGCTTCGTTGCCCTTCTCTGGACACGCTCCAGCACCTCAGTGTCTTTCTTGTACTGAGGGGCCCAAAACTGAACACAGTATTTGAGGTGTGGCCTCACCAGTGCCGAGTACAGGGGCACGGTCACTTCCCTACTCCTGCTGGTCACACTATTCCTGATACAAGCCAGGATGCTGTTGACCTTCTTGGCCACCTGGGCACACTGCCGGCTCATGTTCAGCTGGCTGTCGACCAGCACCCCCAGGTCCTTTTCCTCCGGGCAGCTTTCCAGCCACTCTTCCCCAAGCCTGTAGCGTTGCATGGGGTTGTTGTGACCAAAGTGCAGGACCCAGCACTTGGCCTTGTTAAACCTCATACAGTTGGCGTCGGCCCATCGATCCAGCCTATCCAGATCCCTCTGCAAAGCCTTCCTTCCCTCGAGCAGATCGACACTCCTGCCCAACTTGGTGTCATCTGCAAACTTGCTGAGGGTGCACTCAATCCCCTCATCCAGATCATTGATGAAGACGTTGACGTTTCCATTTGCTTTTGTCCAGCAGTTAGTATATTATCCCACAAAATCATAAATTTCCTTGCTTTAAACATTTGCATTTGTCATTGACCTACCTTAGATTCCCCATGAGTGAGGACATCTTAGGTATCAACATTTCTATTCCTCTTTTGTACCACAAATGAAATTTTTACCATAGTCCTGTCTTCACACTGTTTCCTCTTCTTCCTTCCCATAGATTTCCTGGTTATCCATTTCTCATCCTCCCATATTATTTCAGTGATGCTATGTTGTTTCATTTTTTTTACAACCAACTAGGAAATCACTTTTTCTTCTCCTTTTTTTCCAGTTTCAGAAACTATATGAAATAACACATTAACTTCAGAAACGTAACAAAATGGAAACCCTACATCTTGTCTAATTCCTCCATTTGGTTGTGAACCAGACAGACATTATTACTTGTCAAAGCTTTAGTTTTCGTTTGGGCAGCTACCTAAATATGTCTAGCTAAAGCATGTTTATTTAATTTTATGGCAATGTACTATTCAGGATGTGCCCCAAACTGTTCCTTAGCATTTGCCTTGAGGAGCAAAACTCCAAATATCTGAAAGCTGCTGATAACCTCTAGCCAAATGAATAAATCTATGTTTATGAATTTTCTCTGCAGATGAATTGCTAAAGGGAGAGCACAGCAATTCCAGTTGCTGTCTGCTATAAATGAATAAAGTTAGTGAGTGAATTATTCCCCCTGCAGTAGGATATTCTGGAAAAGTCTTCATTAACTAATACTTTTCCCCAAGAGAATCACTTAAACTCTGTTTGGATTCTAGCATAATCAAAATGAATTCTGGTAGTGCCTGACTAGGCATGTACCCAGAAACATTTATTTGTCAGTATTTCAAAAATATAATACGGGAAAGGCATATGCCAAGGTGTATGCAAAGTGACTACTTTCACCTCTGAGATTAAAATGACGTGTCACGTTTTGACATCAAGTGAACTTTTACCCAGGAAGTGCTACGGTTGATGAAGAAGAAATAACAGATTGGAGAACAAGGTAGAACAATTTAGAATTGTGAATTCTAAGTTTATTGGTCTCCCAAAGTGAGATGGTTTTTTTAGTAACTGCTGATTCAGATTGCTACATTAATGCATATCACTTTTACTCAGTTTTCTACTGCTATGGAGACTGGTTTTATAACTTTTTCTTCCCTTTGATGAGGTGCTGCTGTGTGACAATGTTCTCTTGGTTAGAAGGATGACTGAATGTACTTCAACAATAAACAGTGCTTTATAGGAATGAAGAAAAAATGATATATGCATCTGTCTTATAAAAGGTGGTCTTGAAGAGGAGGGAGACTTATTTTCTGAAGCTGTGAAAGGTTTTGTTTCTCTTTAACAAGGCCTGATCACTGGAAAAGCCGAGTGCCAGCCATCCCAGTGTCAATGGTTGCTTCTGTCTGGCAAGGCTGTGTCTTCCACTTTTCTTTTTTAGTTGTGAATAATGTGGATGTTTGGAATATGCTCTAACTCAACATTATGTCCTGAGGACCCAAATATATCCCCCCGGCAGTTTAGAGAAGCCATTCAGTGAGCATTTTTGTCAGTGTAGTCACCTTAGAAGACGCAAAAAGCAGTCAAGATTGCCTAGCTTTCATTTGCTTTGGTCTTTTGCTTTTTTTTCCTTGTCACTATACATAAGCCTCCGGGAGAAGTTCCCTGGCTGCCTGCTGGCTCTGAAACTCCCCTTAATAAGAGCTCAGGGAATTCCTCACCACTAACACAGTGAGCTACTGAAGTCGAGCTCAGCGCTACTGTCTGTTTCTGAGCTGGAGCTGCTCACATTGCTCTCTGCCTGACACTCCTGGAGCCACAGAATAGCTGTCAAAATGTGGGGACAGGGGAGGCTGCTTTACATTTGGCCAAATGACAACAGCTGCTTTTTGAGGTTTTGAAGTGTGTTTTCATTTTAGGGCATGAACAGCATCTTTTGAATGCATTGCAAATCATGTGTGCAAATGCTTTTGATTTGAGTCAAATATTTCTCATTTCTGAAACACCCAATCTCCTTCTCACCTTATACCCTAGCATAAGTTTTGTCAAAGTCCATTCATCTCCCTTAATATTTTACCTTGAAAAAGCGGCATGCTTTGTGATTTTCCTGTACATATTACTAGATACAAGGAAGACACAAAGATTATAGCTCTCCTTTTCTCATAACTCAGTGGCTGAATTCCTTTTCCTTCTGGCCATGGGAATGGATCTTACAATCAGTACCTGTATCCATTAGATTTTTTTAAATAATACAGAGTAATCTTTAGCTCTGTCTCTAAGTATTTACAGGTCCCATTTTTATCCTCCGTTATGGTGGTTTTCATACAGATGCTAATATTATGACACTACTTTACAAATAGTGTCAGAAAAATATTTCTTGTGAATTGGATTTCTTTGTGAGTTTTAGATATACATTCATTTTTTCCATATTTGGCACATGATATGAAAACAAATATTCTAAAAGATTCCAGACAAGAAAAGTTTATACAAGCTATTTTTAAATATTTTAAGAGGAGACAATGGATTGGCTACATGTCCAACTGCATTCTTCTCTTTTATATCCTCTCACCTCAAACTTTAATCTGCTTTGTTTTTCTGAATACTGTAAAGAAACTTTATCATGTGAAACTGCCACTAAGAAAAATTACCTGAGGGCATTCCGACTTTCTGCTTAAGCTTTATTTTGTCATTTATTTCTATTAATAATCATTAAGCAATTTAATAATTATAAGCCTCATTAGCATTTTAATGAGACTAGTGGCCATTGCTAAGTGTAATTACATTAGTTTTATTGTATGATATTTTGAAGCTGTGATTAAATTAAGTTTTACTGTGCTTTGAAGAACAAACCTATAGAGATCACTCTTCAGTAATGGTCTTGTTAACTTATGAGGAGTCTGTAAAATAGACATACCCAGGAAAAAAGGCAAAATATTCCCTACTGAGGTTAATCATAAAAATAGAATAATCAAATGCTCCTGCTGCCACCAGTGCCAAGATTACCAATATATTTTTAGTGATAATAGTAGTCTGTTAAATAGCATCCATTGTAAGTAGCTTTGTGTAATCTATTTTTAATTTTTCGAATAGCATCTAGATGCTGTGGTGAATTGTTCTTTATAAATCAAGGAGAGAATCCTGTAGTGCTTGCTCAGACAAAACTCCCATTGAGTTCAAATGGAATTTCACCACAGTAAGAACAGCAGGGTGTGTGAAAGCTAAGTATTATTGGTGGTGGTTGTTGTTATTATTATCATTATAGTTTTAGAGAGATAAATTGGGTAGTAAGGAAAGACAGTGAGAAGAGGAAAAAGGTACTACAATCAGGATCAGTTAAATTCCTATAATCTATGAGTTAAATTCCTATGAAAAGACATACAAACAGAAGATTAGGCATATCTCTGTCTGTGCCCAACCTCTGTGAAACCTTTAGCAGAGTGCACTGTACTAGAACAGGTTAAGCACTGAGTAAACAGTGGATGGTGGCTTGTCCTCACCCATTTATCAGGTAAGAAGTGCTGCCTGTCTTCCACTAGCTAGTTCTCGGCATCTCTTGTCATCATGATTGTAACTGAATGTGCTGCACCATTTAGCTGGACTTCAATGACCGTGAAGTTTGTTAACAAGTAAGTTTGCATTTGCTTATTATGGTTTGAGATGTTAAGCATATTTATGGTTGCATAACTTTTTTCCTTTTTAAAACCACTCTGTCCAAAGCTTGTCAAAGTTGAACTATTTGGGGTTACGTTTTCCAATTGCAATGTCTTTCTTAAGATTGGATTTTTTTTTTCTTTTATTTAAGATCTTCTGCAGTGGGAGAAAATATAAAGTTTCTCTGTTAAAACACACAGCTATGTCCTGGTAAGCTTCATGCCTGTATGTTTTGGAGCAGTGACTTAATTTTGGACAAGTTTCCTCATGCTAATGCCCTTGTGATTTGCAACTTCATAAAAATTTCCAAATTCATTCCAGTTTGGAAAAGATCATATATATATATGTTATATATATTTTTTTATATATATATATATACACATTTGTACAATACCACTTTGTTTCAGTTTGATCATTGCCAAAATTAATGTGTNGTAACAGGAAAAAAAAAGCTGGGGAAATGGTAAAAGGGCAGAGGGGAAGAATGGGAAAGGCATAAGGGACAGTAGAGAATAGAAAAGATGGGCAGGAAAGGAGCAGAAGAGCACCCTTTGGCACACTAGAAGGTGAATGAGAGTAGGAGAGAGAAGCATGGGGGGAGGAACAGAGACAGGAAACAGTGGAGAAGTAGCTGGTGTTGGGTAAAGAAAACATGAAGCAAGAACCCAGAGTAGACCAGAAATAGGTATGGGGCAGGGCCCATGGACTGGATTTTTGAGAAACAGATAGT
>WAAD01013142.1:3380-18587 GCA_013389945.1 Fregata magnificens
TAAGCTTGCAAAGGAAATTATCAAAATGCACAAGATAAATAATTGCTGCCATCAAAAAGTGCTAGATAATATTTGCACTTTACATTTTACAGTTCTTCAGGACCATGCTTTCTTACAAGTTTGACTGCAAAGTAATGTCTCACTGTACTCATAGGTGGTAGGTATATTTCAAACCTGAGATCTCTTCAGTAACTGATACTGAGGATGTGAGGGATTATTGGGCATTTGTTTTGTTTTCAGTTTCTGTTTGGAAAGCCTGATCCTAGTCATCTTTTCTGGTAATACTGTTATAGCAAAGTTCTAGCACAATCAGCTAGTACTCTCAGGTTTTTGTATTTTGAAGGTAAATATTCGTGTTTAAATCAACATTTTGTTTGGTTTGTTTTGGGTTTTTTGTTTGGTTTTATTTGTTTGTTTGCTTTTCTTTTACTTTATCTTTGAATCGTGTGTCTAGCACCAAGAAATTACTCCACCATCTAGCATGACATGTTATTGCTCTTTTCATCTTCTAACTCAATGTGAAGGCCTTGTTGTGCTGAGGGACTGCAGGAAAAATGATATTTAAATATCCCAACGTAGTTTTTGTTATTTTCCAACTTTTCTGAACTGTTAAATTATGCAAATACCTTAACAGCATCATAATGCTAAAAATTTGGGTGCCACCCACCATAATGATAATAAAAAATCCATGTCCTAGAAACTTAAAAGTGTTACTTTTTTTTTTTTCCCCTGAAAGATCCTATAAAGGCAACGTGTTCTATTCAGAGGATCAGTGAAACTGGAAATGGAAATAGAAAATAACTTTGATGGTCATGTTGTCTCTCCCTCTTTGTCTTCTTCATTTTTTTTCCCATTCAGATATCAATTTAGATGCATAACAAGGCCCAGCTACTTACTTCAGGTCCTTTCAACCTTGTTTTATACAGGGTAATAAGAGATTCTGGGTATGTTTAAATGATACGTGCAGATATAAGCTCTCTGTGTCCATTGTTTAAACAGGCATGAGTTGTTTCACTTGATGTGAATAATCTAAAAAACATAATACTGGTGTAATGTTAACGTGAGTTAACAGACTGTACTTGAAGTGTGAGCCCATCCGAGCCAGTTTGATTGCAATTTATGAATAGCAGGTAAACATAAGTGCCAAGTCACTTATGGCTGGTATTGCATTGTCTGACACTGTACTGCATGGACAGGCTTCTTTTAGCCTTGACATGTAACTAAGGCCCAGATCAGAAAGGCATGTCTATATTGCTAAATAAATGAAGGTCAGGGTGAGACAGCTGGCACTGAGGCCAGTAGCTTGGAATGACTTTCCCCCACACTGCCCTGAGTCCATGCTATATAGGGCTAGTCCTTTTTGCCGACAAATTTCTGAGTCTACATTGAGTCAGCACTAGATGAGGTACTTGCCTCATCTGAGTTCCACCTTTATGGCTTTTACTATCATTTTATAAATGTATTTTAATCCTTAATGTGTTTCTTCAGTTGCATAGTGGCCTATCAAGAGGGTGTTCTTTCAAAGTGAGGGCATACGTTGGTGCAACCAGGCTTGCTAACCCAGTTGGGAGTTTTAGAACATAGAGAGTGAAGCCCAGAAGCAAGAGACGGAGTTGTAAATGGAGAAGATACATGAGGAGGAAGGCCAGAAGGGAGTGCTTTCATGTCACTGCTCAGAGGGGGAAGATTTAAAGGGTTCCCTTAGACTGCTGTACATTCATGTGCAGAGCACGGCCAGCAGACAGGACAAACTGCAAGCCCAGGTAGAGAGCTACAAAACTGTCAAAACTATCAGAATCACAGGGATTGGGCAGGATAGCATGTACAAGTGTGACATGGCTATGACTTCATGGAAAATAGGCAAGGGGAAGAAGAAAGGGAAGTTTTGTCATGTGTTAAGGACTTCCTTGACTGTGCAGAGCTCCTGTACGAAATGGGAGATGTGTCGTTTCAGCCTCTGAGTCAAGATCAGGAGGAAGCAATCCTGGGGATGTTGTGAAAGAATTAAATTGTGGTCAGTTCCAGACTGTTTGTCCAAGAAGTGTGTTCAGCTTAGAGAAGAGGAGACTGAGGAGAGACATCATTGCTTCCTCATGAAGGGAGATGGAGAGGGAGGTGCTGATCTCTCTGGTGTCTGGTGACAGAACGTGAGGGAATGGCTTAAAGCTGCATCAGGGGAAGTTCATATTGGATATTAGGAAAAAGTTCTTCACTGAGAGGGTAGTCAAGCACTGGAACTAGCTCCCCAGGGATGTGGTCATGGCCCCAAGCCTGCTGGTGTTCAAGAAGCATTTGGACAATGCTCTTGATAGGTGGTTCAACTTTTAGGTTGCCCTGCGTGGAGTCAGGAGTTAATGATCCTCATGGGTCCCTTTCAATGCAGGATGTTCTATGATTCTATAAGAAGACATTGTGTACAAGGCTTTCTAGAACTGATTGGTGGAAGTATCCTGGTCACAGACCCTTATCTGCCTCCAGAAGTTCCTAGACAGCACTAGTGATACTGGTGCAAATGCTAGAAAGACCTTTTGACTGTAATGCTGTGCTTGACCTGCTGCTCCTAAACTGGTGGTGAATGAAAACATATACATTAGCATGGGCTTCAGAAACCATAAGATGGTTGAACTCAGGATCTGAAGGGAGTCTGGGAAGGAAAGCAGCAGAGTTAGGACTGAGCCTCACAATAAAAGAATCTGGCTTATTTAGGGAATTGCTAGGCAGAGCTCCCTGAGAAGCAATCATGAAGGGCAAGGCTGCCCAGGAAATCTGGCTGATATTTTTTTTTTTAATAAAACTTAATATGTTTAATAAAAGAACACAACAATGAATCATCTCATTGTGCACAAAGACTAGGACTTTCAGCAGAAAACCCACTTGACTCAGCAGGGACCTTGTTGATGAACTAAAACAAAAACACAGAGCATAATAGAGATGGAAACTAGGGTAGATAAAAAAGGACACTAAAATCATTACTTGAGTAATCAGGTATTCTGTTCCCAGACCTCTGTGTGTACCATTATGGTTTGGGAAGGACAGGGCAGCCAGCAATGGGGCAGCAACAGTATTATACTTAGGATTACTTAGAGAAGCTGGGCATACTCATATCCATGGGATTGAGTAGTAGTCATCCAATAGTACTGGAAGAGTTGGCTGATGTGACTGAGACCAACATCTGTCTTTTTTAAAAAACTGTGGTGACTAAGGAGGTCCCTGATGACAGGGAGAATCCGAAATTATGCCCATCTTTTAAAAGCAGGTAGGAGGACCTGGAATTGTGGGCTGGACAGTTTTATCTCAGTTCCTGGAGATATTAAAAACCATATTCCCCTGGAATCCATTCCAAAGTGCATAAAGAGGTTAGTCAGTCAGAATATCAGTTCAGTGTACGAAAGGCAAATCATGCTTAACCAAATGATTGCCATCCTCAGTGCAATGACTGGCTATGTGAACAAGGGGATGGTGGTGTTACTTGACATCAGGAAGGTTTCTGACCCTGTTTCTCACAGTATTCTCTTTTGAAAAATGGACAGGTGGACAGACGTGAATTGTAAATTGTTTGGACATCTGGGCCTAAAGCATGTTGGATGAGAGCTCCCAAGCCATCAATAATGAGGTCCATATTGTTCACCATCTTCATCAACGACCTGGGTGATGACAAAGAGTACACCTCAGCAAATTCAGAAATAGCATTATATCAGGGAAAGTGGCTGACACAATAAATGGCAGACCTTGGCAGTTATCATCAAGAGTGCTTCGTAAAGCTCTTGAGAAAACCCGTGAATTTCATTAAGGAGAAACACAACTTTGATACAGACTAAGGAACTAGTGGCTGAATAGGACCTGGGAGACACAGTGGACAGCAAGCTGAGTATGAGGCAACAGTTCACTCATTGCAAATGGGATGAACTGCTTACTACAGTAAGTGCACAGGTGGAGGGCTCCTTTGCTCAGGTGGCCTGGAAGGTGAGGCCTTGAATATTGTGTCCTGTTTGGAGCCCAGAGTTCAAAGGAGAGGTGGAAAAATTGGAGATGGTCCAGCAGAGAGCTATCAAGGTGATCAGGCCTAAACCATACGGTCTAGAATAAGAAACTGAGAACACTGGACTTGTTTGGTCTGGCAAAGAGGAGTCTGAGGAGCACTCTAGCAGGAGATTTAATTGCTTGAAAGTTAGTTCCAAAGATGATAGAACCAAGCTTTTCTCAGTACTGCCACAGTATATAACAAGGGACAACGGCCAGAAATTTTATTTTGGGAGGATCTGATATTAGGAGAAAATTTGTTGTTAGCAGGATAGTCTAAGGCTCATAAGGAAAAAAGGAAAAAGAAAAAAAATATTTTTGAGTATCAGACCCTTTCACATAAACACCTATGCTTCACCTATAGAAACCTAAGAGAATGCATGAACTTTGCCATTCTTCTCAGTCTTACTTTGACTACAGAGTTTCCAGGAACCCCTTCTTTTCAGAAAAAGGGTCTGATTCTCCAGGCCTGATTTGACACCTGTGCAAAGTTGATGGATTTCTGTAATAGCAGAAGAATTCCTTTTACATGTAGTCCAGACAGACAGATATAAATGATACAATAGGTCAAGGCAGTTGTGGCTCAGTGCTTTAAAAAGAGTTCAGGGCCCCATGTACCATGCAAGAGGCAGTCAGTCACCCACAGATACAGCATATAATATGTTTCTGATTTAGGTTAGATTCAAGGACTGTTTTTATAAACAGGCAGTTGCTTTCATTGTAACTACCTTCACGTTGCATCCCACATCCTTAGTCGAGACAAATGTAAAAAATACAAAAGACTGGGATTCAAATGATCAAAGAGATATTTCAGTGAAGAAGAGGTGATATGTGGTGCCTTTATCTGCACGTTACTCTGCATCAAAAAAAGCAGTATTTAGTGAACCTGATAGTGATAAAGTCCTTGACTTTAGTATAGCTAGTATTTCAGTATGTGATTTTAACCAGTAGCCTCTGTAATCCCCTGTATTTTTAAGAAATCCCTATATAAATTGCTGTATTTTGTATAGGTCATGGTTTTATGTGTACCTTTTCTAGAGACTCTCTGAGGCATGATTCTACTAGCGGTTGTTAAGATATGTTTGAACAAGGAATCTGAATGTCACATTTGAACACGTGATAAGGTCAAACTTAAAATACACATTTTTAATCTTTTTTTCTCTCTTTTTGTAGACCATGTATGCATTGGATAGAATCACCAAAACCACCGTTACAACCCATTAAAATGGGAGCATTCTTATTGTGCTTTTTTTCTGAGTACTCAGTACCCTGGGTACTCTCTAAAAAGAGTACACAATTCGTTTGTTAAAGAAAGGATTTTATCCAGACTTACTAATGGGAACATGTTAATTTCTTGCAAACAAACCTGTAAGAGCCAACAAGAGCAGAAGCCATCACTCTTCAGGGCTGGAAAAAAACTGCCAGTCATCTGACTAGTGGCATCTTGCATGTGTGAAAGACTTCTACTTATTCTGGCAAGATCTGGTTTCTGTAAGTAGCAAAAGCTGTGTGTAAACTGAGCTCGTCAACCACAGAGTCTGGGTCTTCTAACTGCTTAGCCAGATTATTTATTTTTTTCATGTCATCTGTAACACAACTCCTGATAAAACAGAAATCAGGGAGTATTGATATGTGCTTGGGTCTTAATTTTAAAAAGAGTTAGGGTGAATGAACCCAGAGGCATGTGATTTTGGGAGTCCTTCAGGGTCCACAGGACTCCTCAGGGCCCTTTGACATCAGAATTTTCTGGGAGTTGTAATCCACAACTTTCTGCGAGGGGCCATGATTGATAACTTCCCTCACGCTGATTTCACAGCTCAATGGCAGCACAAAACCCCTGCCTTTCAGTGTAAGAAGATCTTCCTTGTGCAAATGATGTCACTTTTAATTCCGTATTCCTACTGAACTCAGCACTCAGTATGAGCTTCTGCCACACGGAGAGAGACTCTTACACATACGAAAAGCTGTCAAAAATCCTTCCTCTTTTGCTACTTCTTGTAAGGATCCTTGTCTCATATAAAACAGATTATTGTCTGCAGGCAAGCAGCTGTCCCTAGCTCGCAGATCACGCTGAGCTCCATAGCAGCTGACCTCCTGTTGAGCTTGGATCTGTATCCTGCCTTTTGCCCCCACTTTGCACACTGAGGAATCACAGTCATGCCATGCTTCTCCAGCTTACTCTATAGGCAATCAGGTCTGGGAGGAATGTGAAGCAATATGTCTTATGGAAATAAATATTATAATAGAATATGTTTATTATTTTAACTTTTTCTCCCAGCTGAATTATTTCATAGTCTTGCAGGGTATGACCAGGCAAGAGAATAAAAATGTCACATTGTTTTGGGGTATTATAATGTATAAGAATATTACAAATAATAACCATCAGAGTGAACCTGCAGCTTAATTCAGTCTTTACTTTCTGGAGAGTCAAGTATAAAAGTGTCAGGGAATTGCTGTAAGATATGGTATTCTCTCATGAAGTCAAACTTCCCCAGACTACTCTTTAGAAAATGCAGTATTTAGTCTGAAAGGCAGGGAGGCTTCACTAGTGTTATTTAGCAATAAGAAGATAAATAAGCTGTTGTTTAAGGTTTACCTAAGCAATATTCTGTTAGTAATACATAGCACTTATTTTGGGCCAAGTTCTATAATGATCTGTTCAATTAATCTATTTTTATTTAACTTTAATTTTATGCTGCTGGGGTTTTTTTTTTTTTTAGTGCTACAGTAATACAATTTGCACTTGCTAAACTAGACCAATATTTGGCCAGCTCTAGGAAGTGACATAGGAAATATCATCCTTTCAGATTCCTATTACAGGCAACTATGGTGTACACTGTATATGACGAATGGGTACTTCCTTTATCAATCAATCCTTGCAAACCAGTTTGCTTACATTCTGCAGTAAGTTGCATTTACAAGGGAGGTTCAATTCTTAAGAGGATTATGTGTCAAAATAAGATATAGTCCAGTAACATACAGCTTTGTAGCAGCACCTCAAGATAACAAGTAGCTGAACAGTCTATTGTATCACTGTTCTTTGTGTATCTGTCTCTTTCTCTCTCTCTCTGTGTTCTTCTTAGTATTTTAATAAAATTAATTGTAGTTGTCTATGCTTTGTACAATCATATATGAAGTTGTTAGCTGAACAGATTTTTTCCACAACATGAGAGTTTACAGATTCTAAGGACTTTCACTTTTTGGTAGTAAATATATTTGCAGTTAGAATTATTCTGTGAGTTTTTCAGATACGTTAAATAACTAAACCAAGGCAAGGAGGCCATACAATACTGAATGATAAGAAATGGTACTATTAAAATAAAGTGTAATTACTGTATTCACAGGAAAGCAACAGATTACGTCCACTTATTAAGCCTACTCTCATTTCCATTTTGCAGTCAGTGGGAGTTTTGCTAATGACTTCTAAAGAAATTGGATCAGTCCTGTAATGAACACAGATATCTGAGAAAAGATGATTACATGTTTTATTAAACATCTTATAGTTTCATTTCTTTTTAAGAATAAAATGCAATACCAGCAAACATTCAAAAGTAAGAACCATGGCTAGCCAATGGTCTATATATATAACCAAAAGCCTGCATTCATAGAAGTTTTTACCATATGTAAAGTTTGAAGATCCACTTTTAGTCCTTCCTGGTCCTATGTGATCCCCACTGATATTCAGCATGGAGCACTCAAGTCATACATTGAAGAGCTTATTTTACTTTTGGGAGATATAAGATAGCCTGTAGAAAACTCATTACACAATCATAACCTAAATGTTTTTATTAAATTCACCTTTTTATTTTACCTTAATTATAGTAATTATAAAATAAAATAATGCTTGATGGAAGCACTTTTTTTCGTATTGATTAGCCTTTTCTACAGTTATATTTAAGTTTTGTTTCTAGATCTACTCATTAATGTGTCTTTTTCTGAATATTGATCTGAATTTCTGGATTGTTAATACCACATATTTTGTCAGTGTTTCTGAAAAGCCTTACTTATCCTTTTGATTAGAATTTTTATCTGCCTATACTTGATATTCCACTCCTTGGTTGTTTATTTGTGAAGCTTAATAAGTGTGACAGTGTGCTCCCCCTGGCCCCGCCCGGATCCTGACCCTTATCTCCTGTAACCCCGCTCCAGCGATACCCATCAGTGGCAGTGGTAATGGATGTGTCTGGTTGTGATGGCTGCATCATTTCAAAGTGGATTCGGGAGACACATAACAACACAATAGTCAAGGGCTATTGTGCAGTGCGCCCACCCAACCACAGTGAAGAGGCTGGCATCTGGGGTCGGTATGCAAATATGACTACGAGTCAATCATCTTACCCACCATAAATAGTGAACAGCCGGAGAGCCCTTGGAGCTCTCCTGCACGGCAGTGGGCTGCACGCCAGGATCCCCCCTTGAGTAGGGACACCTCTCAAGGTTACTCCTCGAGGTTGAGAGATTCCCTGCCGTAACAAATGCTCGGTAAGTGACTGATAGCATGCTAAACTTTGAAATCTCAGCTAAGTGATATAAAGGATTGATTGCCCATATATAATCCTTTAGACATAAACCGTTGACCAAGTCTGGGACTAGGATTGGATCTAGCCGTCCCTAGACTCCTCTCTGAGAAAGAGTTTAGAAAGCAAGGGGGTCCTTTCTGAACCTCATGACTCAACGGGAGGGTCTCCCTGACAGTTTTGTCTGACCCTGTCCTCTATGCAGTAAATAACCAAGTGTACCTTGCCATCAAATCTTGTTAAATCACTGTCACATTTACATTTACTATAGAACCTTGTTAACTCACTACTTTATATCAATAAAATATATTTTTCTTCTCTCTTACAAGTGAAGTGCACTCTCCCTCCTTCCGCAACAATAAGACATCATTTAAGATAAAATTGAGGACACTAATAAAAATAATTAAGTCAATGAAAACATTACTTTTCAAAATTTAGCTAGGATCTGTATCAATGTAATCTGCTATTAGTTCAAAACAATCATAAGTTTTATAAACTAATACAGTAATATCTGTCCCTTTAATTTGCATTATAAAAATATTATGATGCAATGTTTAAAGGTTAGATTCAGCTGACGAAACGTAAAGATCTGCATCTAAGCTAGACAACAGAGTTTCCCCATATAGTCAGTTAAAGAAACAGACATCTCTAGAACACCATTGGCCTCAATATGAAGTAACGTCTTAAATTTCAGATAAAGTATAAACGACAAGTGCTTACTTCTGTCCATCGTGCATATCATCTGATCGCTTGCTAATACATAAACATTTGCATGATCAATATCTAAAATTACAACAAAATTAATAGCACATAATTATCTGATTGTATATATTACAGAGAGCGAAAAATAAACAGTCTGCTCATGAATGCAAAAGACTTCAGTTTTTAACTTATTTTGCCACAGTGATTTTGATATTAAGGTCTTAGCTTTCTAACTCTGTTTCTTACTAATCACGAAACCTAAGATTGCTCTACACATCTCTGCCCAGCAGGATGCATTTTTTTGGTCTGACAACTCCAAAGACAACCCTGGAGGGCAGTACACTTCTTGTTGTCCAGCTATTCCAGCTCCCTGGCAAACTCATAAGTAGAAGGAAGAAAGAAGATAATGATGTATGCTAAGACCTTCCTCTACTCATGTGCTTGCTGCTCTGACTGTCCCCTTGACAAGTCTTTTTATATGACTATCAATTAACTTAAAACAAGTAGCTTTTTAATTATTTAGAAATTAATAAAGGGAAAACATGGTGTCACTCCTTTGAGAGCAATCAATTGTTGTTCCCCCCCACCCCGCCCTTTCTCATAGCAGCCTGTACATAGTATCCTTCTCTGAGGACCAGCTTAGAAATAAGTCATAAAAATCATGATTTGCTCCTAGTTCGATTAAGAAAAGCACTACTGAAAGTCATTTTTGTGTATCAGTGACTTATTTCACAATGTTTATAGTTAAGATATTAACCCCTCAGAAAAAATTCCTCTAGAGGGTTATCACAGTGATATCCCATTCCAGAGAGAAACCTGCAACTAGACTCCCAGCAATAAGGAGTGAATTCATGTGAATTAGCATTAAGCAAAAATATTAGGCTTGAGTTAAAGGAGAAATCCACCAACTCTGAGGTAGTAGCACATTATAATATCACTGGAAGTGGCAACCTCAGCAAGATACCATCTCTGTCCTTAAATTATTATGGCCTACCTACCTGTGTAAGGACACTTGCTGTGATCATCAGAGATCAACAGAAGTTTGTGTTGTATCATCTCAGTGATTTTTGCAAGACAGTGTGAAGATAAAGACAATGCCATTATTTGTCAGAACGAACCTAGAATCCCCATGACTAAATTAAGTGTTTCTTCTGCATGACAGATGCTGTTTCTATGAGGACATTATGACACAGGAAAGTAGCTTATGCAGCTTCAGCTAGTGAGCTGAATCATGGACAATTTCAAAAGACCTACATTCAAGGTAGCTTTCACTACTTTGAAAGTAAAATAAGCTACCTCAGTCTTAGTGAAATCAAAGTGTGCACACTTGGGAAATGAGTCCAGAAAATTTAGCAGCATATTAGCATCCTGGCTTATTAAGCAGTTTTCATTTAGCTAATCCATGAATGCTTGAGATTCAATGAATTCAGTCAGCTGGCTGAATCATCAGTTTCTCTACTAAAAGTTGATGAAGATCATGATGAGAGAACTGACCTATTGCTTCGCAGTTTCTCTGGAAACATAAGCCATAAAAGTGACCTCCTTTAGCTGTGAGGTAGTTGGCTGTGATGTTGCTAAACCAGTAACAGATATGACAACATATTATATTGATGCAGAGGAGGAGAAATTAATCAATCAAATATGTCTGAGCTAATTTCCCTGTGCTGCCTTAATAGTTAACAGAATAAATGACAGGGTATATTTCCAGCACATAATTATTCCTGCCTTAATGTAGACATCTAAAATAGTTCAGATTAATTTTGCCCGATATGTGTCCATTTCTCCTTTTTTAATCTGAAATAAACTTAGGAAGACTAGCTTGTCTACAACACTGGTGCCTAAGGATACATAACTGATCTCTAATGTTAATTATAAATCTTACAGTTTCAAATTGTTTTGTTTCTGTCCCCTTAACAGAACAATAGAATACTTCAGTTTCTATGAAGATGTCTCAATAAAACAGCTTTTCTTACGTATCTTCTAGAAAAAAACCCATATTTTTCCACTTTGGATTATAGTCTGAAAGATGAAATATATTACTTTCTATTATTATTTTCGTTTTCCTGTTAGAGGTTTTAATGCACCAATAATATTTCAATCGATGGCCAGTTTTCCAAAACAATAGCTCTGAGCTGTTTCTAAGAAATGTGTGGCTTTCCAGTAACAACTTTCAAATTTCAGATTCACACAAGAGAAAGAAGAAACATTCTTTCTTTCCAGTTGAGCTTTCAGTGGTATATGATATTAGTCCGAAATACATTTTTTAGAAATAATGACAAAATCTAAGCATGTATGCAAATTGAAAGCTTAGAACTTCTCTTGAGAAAATAGCTTTAAAAACAATGCTGCAAGCACAACACATCTGATGACATCACTTTCCAATAAAAGATGAGAACATTTAGATGATGCCAAATGGATTTATGTCTTTTTACCAAGCTAGTAAAAAGTGGGTTAACATAACCCAAGTATATTGTTTACTTGTGACAAGTCAGTTTGCTCTTCTATATTTCATTTATGGAAATCTCTACTTCAATAGCAGGACTCCCCTTGGCATTCTTCTAATTTTTTATAATACATATACAATTGGTATAAGGATTCTCAAAGTTGAAAATATGTTACTAAGCAAACATAATTCCTCATCCTCTGAATAAGAATAGCAAAGATCTGGTATCACACTAGTTTTTCACACTATGTGTTTCTAAAACTATGCTGGGTAACAGTATAAATAAAAAAAGTCCTTGTTTTCAGACCAACTGCTGAATGAAGTCGCTGTATGAAACTATATGAAACAAGTAATATTATATTATACATACTATTACCATGGTGAGTTTGCCTTCAGAATGTGGTTTCCTTTTGAATTCAGCATTAAGGCTAGATTTATATTCATTCTCATCAGAGGAATATTGCAAGCCAACTTAACTAGTGAAAGGCTCATATGATAATTTGTGTGTTTAAAAAGTCTGGATTTCCATATTTATACACAAATTCAGTTAAGATTAAAGACATCAGAAATAACCATGAAACAGATAAACACTGGTATCAGTCAGCATACTAAAGCCTGAAAATGTTGATTGCAAAGATTTAGCAATGCAATATTCCTGAGATTGAGTCTTGAACAGGTGTGTTTAAAAGGAAATTTTTGTTTGATGAAATTCCAATCAAGACTATTAAATTACAAAGCAATACAAATTGGAATGATTCTGTGAAGTTTCATTATATCGTGAATAATGCCAACATGAAAAATAAATACTTCCGACTTTTGATCCTGCATTTATTGCTAGCGGACGTTAATCACAGTAATAATATTTTTGTTTACTTGACTTGGAACATGATCAGTTGTAACATTTGAACACAATAATGGATTAAGAACAGATTTAAAACTAGTGTTCCTGCTACACACTTAAGGAAGCTTTGATTATTTTATTGTGTTTAAACCTATTTTCTGGTCTAATTACCTCACAAAAAATATATTTTAATAAAAAATTCATGAATATTTTCACAAAATATTCTTATAAATCCATATCTGATTTTATAAGGCTTAAGTCTATTTACTGTTACAAATTATGTTATTCATCTCCCACAGTATAATTACATATATTCCTGTAAATTGGACTGAGGTTATATGAATTTCCATTTTCAGTTAGAGCTGGATAAAATCTGTCTGCAGCACAAGAGTTCCAACATTTAACTTCAGTTTTGCCCTACATCATAAAAAATTAATATCTTTTGCTTCTACATTCCCTATTGAGAGATTTAAACACTAACAGATCTCAGTTTCATTTTAATATATTGATTTTAAATGGTCTTGTTTAGTATTAAACTGCACCTGAAAGCTTTTATAATTTCTTGTAAAAGTTTGGTTAAGATTCTTTGAATTAATATCACATAACTTCAGACATTTGCAATCTAGATATTTCCCTCTAAGCTCAGTATATGGACTCTCTAAAACCAGTGCTGAGAAATGAATATGTGAGAGTGTAACATTACATGCATTTTAAACTTTTACTTAAGATGACATAATTCATGTCTTAGACACACCTGTTTCTCTCCATTGACTGTAGAAGGAATATATGTAACTAGCTGTGACAGAGATGTCTACGCTGCAGACATTGGCATTCAGCCAGGTGGACCACAATCCCTCTGTCCTTCTTTGTCTCTTTGGATTAGGTGAGATTCTGGTTTTTTTTATGGTATGTTATACAACCCTGAGAATACACCCAGTTTACTCAGACAAAAAATAGATCAAGGAATCATAGGACATGCAGTAAACATACTTTTTCACTGGAAATTTAGAAAGCTGCCTTCTTGATGCTTTTTTACTCCTTCTCTCTGATGAATGGCAATTTCAAATGAAGAAGGATGAAAAGGCTGGGGAAAAGTTCCATGTAAAATAGTTTTCTGTGTTTCTTGATCTTCATTATGTGAATCCTGAAATTGTGCTCCATAACACAGATAAATATTCCAACAGTTTAGTTTTCAAATTTTAGTTACAGAAAAATCAAATTGTTTAATTTTTATTTCAGACTTGCATTTAACCTTTTAAAGTGCTAATCTTTTAAAGAATACCTTAAGTAATATTTTCAAACAAAAACTTTCTTCAGCTGAGAAAAACAATTTCCACATTTTTACAATATAAAAAGTTCTACCTCTTGAAGTTTCTTTTGTTTTAATTAGAAGAGCAATTTAAACTCTTCCTTTCTTACAAAATTGTGATTTAGGTGAAATCCTTAATTATATTATTATTATTATGTTATTGTTATATTTTTCTGACTCAGGCCATAACTCTATGCAGGACTGAAGTTAATGTCAGCTGACCATTTATTAGAAGGGAGGATACAGTCTCATTGAAAATAGAGGGTAGTAGGAGGGACGGAAGCGCCTCTTTTTTGCTATCACAACAGCCAATAAGGAGGGTACCATGGTATAAGTCTGCCACCAAGGACAAGCCTCCATATAGGACCACAGTTCCTCTGCATATAATACATAAAGATGAAGAGACAAGACAGTCAAGGACAGCAGAAAAGACAACAGAAGTGCAAATGGGAGAGAACAATCAAAGAGACAAACTAAAACAACCTTAGATTCCTTGTGCCTTCTCTCTAGCAAATCTAGACGTACTCTCTATTTTTAAATATAAACTTTCTGATGTAATTTGTGACCTCTATTCTGTTAATTAACTGAATTTATGATATCATGAGAGGAATGAGACCTATTATTGAGTAAAGAAATAACATATATGTACATGAAAACTAGACCTGTGTTTCTACATAAAATTATAAAAAATGAAACACTCACTTGGTTCTTCTGGGTTGTAATAATCATCCAGAAATTTGAAGATCTCTCTTAATCATTTGAGCATTTGTTGCTGTTTTCAGCAGAAATTATTCTGCAAGCAAAGACAAAAAGCATCAGGTTTATGTTCTTAAAACTGCATTAATCCTTACTTGCCTGATGACATGAATTGTTGTCAACATGGTGATCATACTTCGAGACCCTGTGTGCCATAAATAACTCTAAGATACAGATAAGATATTTTAGTTGTTCAGTCTTAATTCTAATTGTGAAGCAAAATGGAGAGCTGTTTATTCTTTTTCTGTTGTTACTATTGTTGTTTTTAAAGCAGATTTCTTCTGAGAGAAATTACATAGCAAAACAATTTTAAGGAAAAACAAAAACACTTTCTCTCTAGGTATTAAAGATATTATTAATGTTATGTAAATGAGGTGAAGATCTTTTGGTTTCCTGATTTTTTTTTTCAATTACTAAAATTTTTGAAGTATCACATAAAAATATTATATTAAAAAAACCTCCAAACATTTCTAAAGGAGTTTTATTTGAAGTTTTTAAGCCTGATAGAGAAATCAACGTTTTTTATTACAGTCTTTGTGGTTTTTATACATTAAAGCAGCTCAGATAAAATTCATCAGAAACTTTCCCATGGTAGGCGGGGATACTAGGGGAAAGACTC
>WAAD01013142.1:20765-40579 GCA_013389945.1 Fregata magnificens
AAAGTCTGATCAGTCAGTTGTCACTCTCTGTCTGACTGTGCTTTGTAAACAGCTGCACTTTTTTCTCCTAAGGTTTATATACTGCTTTTTATCTCCTAGAACCAATGTCAAAGCTTGAATAAATTCAAAAGTACTGTAAATGCAATACTAAAGATCACAATTTTAATGTATGAATTTGGATGTAGCTATATTCTCTGGAGATACTCTACACCCCATTAAGGATTTGTGCAGAGAATCTTTTGCTCCCATCCTCTACATCCCCAGGCCCATTTTTCTGTACATGGTGAAAGTGTTTTAAATATTTTTATTACACACTAACGTAACACCCATGTTATGTAGCAGAAACATTTTGGTTTTTTTTTTAACTCAAAGGAATGAGTAACAAACATCTCCTTCATGTTATTTCTACACATCCCAACAAATCAGGGGGGATATAGTTCAAGTGTGACTGCCAGTATATTTAATTCTTACCGTGCAGCTGAGGACTCTGATGCTATAATGTCTGTGTGATCATTTACAACCGGTTTTCTCAAGTTGTTCCAAATGTTCCAAACACCAACTGCAAACCATTGGCTTAAAGAAGACAAATAGATTAACAAACAAATAAATCCTAGGACATATCTTCTTCTTTCAAGTACCTAATTTATCAACGCATAACATCATGCTGGTTTTAGACATGAAAGTATAATCTTCAATAGCACATTAGCAAGAAATCAAACCATCCCTCTCTCAGGAAGACAAACAAAGGTCTGTGTCACTGTAAAAGTCTTAAACTAGAAAATTCCAACATTAACTGTTCATGGAATTTTTTTGCAAAACAATAATTTGGTGTAATCTAATAATTCTATTTTGAAAATTTGCTAAATAAGTTTCCATATCCTTATTATCTGTAGTTCTGATGCAGCAGGGTAACTCAGGATGCCTAAGTTAGAAGGAGCGTAACTTTCCATCTCCAAAACAGTTTGCAAAGCGCATTGCTCTAGAGAGAGCAGTGGGGTCCCTCACTGCATGGTTTTCCATTAGGCAGGAGGGTGAGGGATTCTTCAAAGAAACTGTCATGAAACTGAGTTAAGCTTCCAGATAAGCTGCAGAACAGTGCTTTGAAGGTTTCACCAAAACTGACATATTTTGCAAAACATTTTGCTTTGAGCAAATTAACTTTTTTTTTCCGTGGTGCTTTAGACATCATAATGAAACTTTTAAACAATCCTGAGAGGATTAGATGGTAGCCTGTGAGACTGACTGGGCACTCTGGTAATATTAAAGCTTTCCTCTGGTCTGACTGATTTACTGGCTCAGTTCCCATTCCCCATTATGCATGCAGAAAACATCTCTAGCTAATTATGCTTCTCCTTCATACCTGTATTTTGTAAATAACCAGGGGACATACGTAGAGTCTAGATCCAACTGGGACTCATTATGAGGTGAATAGCTACCAAACAGTTACTTGTTAAACTCCTATGCTTGACAGTCTTGAATCAATAAAGATACAGCACAGATGAAGAGATGGAGGTAACACAGTTACCTTGGTTTAGGTAATAGAATAATAACCTGGGCATGTAGTAGATAGCGTTCGTCTTGTTGAGATAACTTTCAAGCAAAGTATATTTTTGATCAATATTTTTAAAGTGTCATCTGGACATTGTTTTATTTTTTCTTTAGATAACCCTGAATATTAAAAACAAAGGTGCTATAACTGAAATCTTACATATGATCTTCACTGAGGGTATAACCTGGCTTCCTTTATTTCTTTTTTCTGGCTAAAACCAGACACCTCTTTTTCATGCAATTGTATATTAGAATACACTGGAAGGGGTTTGTTTGGGTTTTTTTGGTTTTGTTTTCCCTCTAAAGATCTCCTGTTTAACAATACTTGTACTATAAGCATTTTCAGTTATCAATCAGCATACTTAAGGTCTACTCTGTTGTGACTGAGTTTCATTTTGCTTTGGATCTCTTACACTTTCACTCAAGTCACTATTTCGAATATTGAAATCAAAGTGGTCTGGGGAAAGGGTACATGGAGAGTAAATAGCTTTGTGTAGATAACAGAGTATATTAACATTTCATATATATATATATATATTTTTGTACATATACCTTAACACATGTGTTTATTTTAAAAAAAGCACAATTTATCACCTTGATAGAAAGTTTTACTGTAACTGTTGCACCAAGCAATTATTTCATATATACCAGTTATCTTACAGGTGTTTTTTCTCTGATAATGCTAGCTTGTAAAGTATATTTAGTTTTTATTTAATATCTTTGTGTTTCAGTGAACTTGAAAATACAGAGTCTTTCAAACTAAATTTTGCAAAATCTGTCTTAGCATGCAATGCATTTTTAACTCATACAATAGTTAGAGTACTTTTTTGGGGTTTGGGTAGTTTGTTTTTTTTTTCTTTTTCCTTTTTTTTGCCCTTTCTCACCAGGCACGTGCAACGTCACTATTTCCTGTAGCATTTACTTCTTGAAGGTAGAATTCTCATTTCTCTCTGGAGATTAGGACATTTCACAGGAGTTATATGAAATAGTAATACAACCAAACTGATTTTACAGGCCTTTGGATTTATTTGATTTGATTTTTTAATTCCTTGGGGGATTTACATTTGACCCAACAGCCTATGACACGGTTGAAAAGGCACCAAGACTTGCAGATCTTCTGAGGTGTGACAAAATTTCTTGTACTTCTGTGGGTACAATGCTGAGTTGAGTCACGCACAACAATCAGTGCACCATAATGCTTGCAATTCTCTAACACAATGTATCTTGTACTTTGGGTTCACTTGTTTGTTCATGGAGTTAAGTGCTGCAACCTTTGGGTTTGTATCTCGTATTTTGCACCCTTCCTTTTCCTTTCCATTTTTCTTCCCTCTTCTCTTCTTTGGGATCCTGACCTATTTCAATTTTTTAATTCCTCCAGAGAGTACTATTAAATATTTCCTACATAGTAAAGTATCATGAACAGTTCTCTGCAAAGTCACTTTCTTGAATTTTACCATTTCAAACACACTTGAAAATGTTCTAGTGCTCCACACTTTTTATGGAATTAAAATTATGAGTGAAGTTCTAGTACTCTCTTTCTCCATCCCTGAATTGGAAGTGTTTCAGGTTCTGGTTTTAGCTCTGACAATAATTATTGGAGTGAAAACACTGTTTGCTCTCTTTCTTTGTGTCCTATGTTCTCTTCTTGCAATATGAGAATGACACAGATTTTATCTAGAAATTGCTCATTGCCCTTCAGTGGTCACACAGTCACATGTGAGCATTATAAATAGATTTCAAGCCTACACAGTTATTTCCTTGTTTACTTTACCAAATAATACCACATAGTAATGTAATTACCTTCATCCTGGCCTACCTTAATAATTGTTATTGCTCAGCAATGCTAAATGTCATGGCCATTTACATCTTTTTTGAATTTAATAAACGAAAATCTGTTCTATTATGCTGTCTTGTGTTTGAGCTTTTAACCATGGTACTTTTTTATTTTTACAAGTTTTTACCACTAATATAGAGATGTAATAACGGACAATTCTAGATTTCATATGATTATAGATTTTATATTTACTATAAATGCCACATTTTGTACATTATTATTTCCTAATGGGTGGATAACAGCTCCATCCATTCATGCTGAAATTGAATGTCATGGAGAATTGCATTATTCAAAATTTTATTTCCTTATTTTTTTTTTTTTTCAGGGGGGGAGAACAACCCTGTTTTCTATTTAATTAAAGAGCAGTTCTGCCGCCACTGCCACTGAGACTGACAGTTTTGTTGCACCCTTTATAACTTATGATACTCAAAAAAGCATGACCTTCGGGCTTTTGTTTGTTTTCATGATGTACATTAAGGAAACAAGAAAGAGATCTCAAAAGAGGCAGAAAACGTAAAGCAAGATGTATGACAAAGTCCTTTAGGGTAAATTGTCTGATAAGAAAAGATACAAAACTAAACAGAGCATACCTGTTTTCATAACACAAACCCCACTTGTTTTTTTATAATAGGTAAAATAAATATCTGCTTACAAAAAATCTCCAGATTAAAAAAAAAAAAAATGTCCCAAGTATTCAAGTGCTCAAAACCAAAGCAGAATATGTATGATATTTTCTCTATAACTAGCATAATAAACAGAATAGTTTTATATAAACAATTTTTTTAAATCACTGGGAAAAGTACTTTTAATTTTAAAAGAATAAAAAAGGGAAGTATATGAAGGAAAATTCCTTAGAGAACAACTTTACCTGTGACTGATTCAACACAGGGGATAAAAGATATCAAGGATCCGAGCCTGCCTCAATTATTTTGAGTACATGGGTCCAATTCTACTGGTGCTTCTGAACTTTGGTAGGGTTTTTATACCAATGGAGAAAGAGTATAGCAAGACTGTACCATGAACTTTCTCACTCTTAATATATGTTTTTTCCCAGTAAAGACATAACACTATAGTGCCTGGGAATGATATATATATGTCAGAAGAGAATTTGTCGAAGATAGGAAATCCTATGCCAGTGATTTGCAGCTAGGTTATGGTTCATTTGTAGCAGCTGAGTGGCACAGTGGGATCATAACTATATTTGAGAATCTGGCACAATATTTCCCTGAGGTGTTTCTATTACTAAAGTAGCTGAACTACTATACATTTTATGTATTCCATGATCTATTAGAGCCCTAGAAAAGAAAACAAAAATATATGGAATGTTGTTATGTCTATTTATAGATACTTATAGACATTATTTATATTTACTGTACATATAAATTTTTAAAAAACTTTCTGATACTTCACTGTTTTTTTATACAGACTGTGCTTTCTAAAAATAACTCTTTGAGTTCACACCATCTAGCTATAAATGTCCAATTTTTTTGAGCTACAGTCCTAATCTATAGAAAAAAGGCATGCTCTGGCATTATACCAATTATATTTCTGGAAAGATTAGATTCATACTCCCCTCCCACCCAGTGGAATGGTGTATATTTCTGCTAGTGATTAACAAAAGCATAACATTGTTGTTTCATATTTTGAATACAGATTTACAGTGCTGGTTTGGCATTTCAAGACACCAGCATGTGTGGTAGAAACTCTCTACAGTGCACGTTTTTCTTGGATTATTAATGTTGACTCTAACTTTAACAAACTAACAGAAAAAAACAATTTACAAAGAGCTAAATAATTATGCCAATGAAGCTTTCATTTTTTTTTTCTTCCTGAGACTGTTTCCTACAGTGCTGCATTATATATGTCTCAGACAAGTACATATAGCTGTCTGATTTAGAGATTGGCAAGCTTAATCAAGAGCTTTATTAGATTTAATTAAAAAAAATTACATATTTTTTCCATTCATTACAGAGGTATGATAATGATGAATACTTTGTAAGATTATCTGGATAGAATATATTCATATTCCTTGAGGTACACATGAAATAACTGCAAAGATGTGAAAAGCTTGTTTTACAGCAATGTAAAACATTTTATGAAATACTTTGGCTATTAAAAAATGAAGCAATCATGGCATTACTTTTACTTATTCCTATTTAAAGCTTTCTGTTTGCATTTCTAACAACTATCTTCCCTACAGTAGAGATTTGGGTTTAGTTGGGATTTATGGCAGCATAAGGGAAAAAGCTGCCAGAAGTGATCTTAATCCATTAAAAGAAGCTTTATAAAATGATGGAATCACAAATTACAGAAGTCTTTTGCCAAGTATAACTTTTTTCTTATAATTAAATCCTAATGTACAGTTGTCCTTCTGTTATTTACTAAAAAGTCTAACTTTTATGTTTACTTTGCAGAATAGTTTTGCTCCTTACTATTTAAAACTTAGTCGATATCAAATTAAGGCAATCAATATCTTATGAATAACGTGCCATTCTAAGAAAGAAAAGGGAAAGACAGGAATTTTTTTAAAATATACTTCTAATCTCCTGTAAATTGCTGAGCTCTTTCTGAGAGTTACTAAGCACCCTCAGCTGCCCCTGAAGTCAATGGGAGCTCTAAATGCTCACGACCTATTTGGTGTCCTAGCCCTGAGCACCTGGCATGCTTACGCATCCTATTTGTCTAGGGCTTTGTCGTGGTTTAACCCCAGCTGGCAACTGAGCACCACACAGCTGCTCGCTCACTCCCCCTCAGTGGGATGGGGGAGAGAATCAGAAGGGTAAAAGTGAGAAAACTCGTGAGCTGAGATGAAGACAGTTTAATAGGTAAAGCAAAAGCTGCGCGTGCAAGCAAAGCAAAACAAGGAATTCATTCACAACTTCCCATCGGCAGGCAGGTGTTCAGCCATCTCCAGGAAAGCAGGACTCCATCACGCGTAATGGTTACTTGGGAAGACAAATGCCACCACTCCAAATGTCCCCCCTTCCTTCTTCTTCCCACAACTTTATATGCTGAGCATGATGGTATGGAATATGCCTTTGGTCAGTTGGGGTCAGCTGTCCCAGCTGTGTCCCCTATGAACTTCTTGTGGACTCCCAGCCTACTCACTTGTGGGGTGGTGTGAGAAGCAGAAAAGGCCTTGACTCTGTGTAAGCGCTGCTCAGCAGTAATGAAAACATCACTGTCTTATCAACACCGTTTTCAGCACAAATCCAAAACATAGCCCCATGCTAGCTACTATGAAGAAAATTAACTCTACCCCAGCCAAAACCAGCACAGGCTTAATAGAAGTCAGCTCCAAGCATTTGCCTACGTTGCATGCTGTGCTGCAGCGTAGAAAAGTAAGAGTGGCCTGTAAAAGAGCTAGTTTGAGCACTGGAAGCTGTTTAGCAGAAAGGCATTGGGAACTTAATTCCCTGAGTTACCTTTGGGTGTGCATCCTACTTGTCACTAGCGGATTCAATGATGCTTCTATTAAAGCCAAAGGGAAACCAACCCTACTTTCAGAGGTAAATGCCTACACTAGCAGGATTTTTCTCATGAGGCAGGTAAGTCATTACAGTGAATGTCATAGCTGTGAAGGAGATCTCACCTTACTGCTCAGGGGCTAGTCAAAGCAGTTCACTGAGAACTACTCTTGCTCACTGTTTTTCCCAGGTGTTCCCTGAGAGATGACTGTTGGGCAAGTTCACTTCTACTGTCGTGCAAGCAGCAGGAGGAGGTTCTCCTGTCATATGGTAAATAATATATACCCAGTGACATATTAGGGGAGAGAAGAAAAAATAGGAAAAGCCTAGAGGCTGACTGCTAATAGTAAAATGATTCATGTCGTCTGCAGCTTACTTTCACTCACTTTTCTGCAGAGGAAGAAGGTAACCAGCCCAGAGCATCCTACATTGTTTTATCAACAGAAGCTTATTTCAAGCTATTCCTTTACAGGAAAAATGTATTTCTGAACACAGACTTACCTGTGCATCTGAGGGAAATGCATTAACCCTACTGCTTCCAGGCAGACCCTAGATGAAACTACACTGTGTAAGCAGTAAATTCTGCCACATAGAAGGGCTTGGGATGTGGTGTATGGCTTTTGCCTACCAGTGTTGAAACTCACTGTCTCACCTAGCTATAGTTCTTTAGTCATAGTCACTATCCAGGTTTTTATATCTTGATTCTAAGGTTCACTTGCACTCAACAATGCAAGTGATATAGGTAGTTACCAACACAAGAATAAAGAACAAGTCCGATCATTAAGACAAAAAACAATAAAGAATGGATTGATCATGAAGAATTCGCATTTTGCTGTTTCTAATTTCTGTCTTTAAAATAGTCTTAACAAGCAGAAAAATAAATACCACCTCTTCTTATTAATGCTGATCAGGAAATTACTTGTTTTCACAGAAAATTACTTGTTTTCACAGAAAATAGTGAGAAATTTTCCAGGCAATGAAAACTGTGTTTTCATTGTTACTTTTATTGTTGGAGGACATAAAACAGAAAGCTTTTATCTTATAAAAGCCAATAATTTCAATCAAAAAGGTCTGACTCATTTTTTGAAAGATTAAAACCCAATAAAAATCCTTTTCCTGTATCTCTGGTTTATGGACATGATCTGGGCAAATGAGAAATGAAATGATATTGCATCTGAGATACCTTACTAGGAAGACATCCATTCTGACATCTGGAAAAATTATACTGTCACTGAGAGAAATCAGTTCTCCATTTTTGTTTGTCATTAGGCCCAATGAGAACAAAAGCCCAGGTAAGAACTATGACATTCATGACAATAAAATATGTATGTGCCTCACAAGGAAAAAATTACCTACAAAAATTCTTTTCTCCCTGACCTTTCTATAAACAGTTTTATAAGATGTTAAACAGTATTTGTTTGTGGTCACTGAGAAAGAGTTCCCCCTCTAAATATTGGAAAGGCACAATTTTATGTGGTATTTGTAATTGCTATGAAAATTATGGGTTTATTTTACAGCTCTGTTCAATTCTGTAATATGTCTACCAAGTTTCACAATTTTATATAGATTTTGTAATATTCTCAGTCTCAGAAAACTCAAAGGAGAGATGAAACTTAAGTTATTCTAATTTCCTTTTGAATAACTTCATCTGAGATTATGTAGTAGTTCTGACATTATGTGATTCTTCACTGAGCCTTCCTATTCTCTTCATAGACATTCTGATGAGCTTTCATTATGGTTTTCAGTCATATGCAATGTGTTCTGTCTCTCTGAATTTGTTGTCAGAATGGAAAATGATACTTAGCTAATTGGTGACATCAGTGGTATACAATCATGTTGCAATCATGTTAAGTTGGGAATTTTACTAATTATTATTCTTGTTATATATTTATTTTATATCATGCATAGGGAAGAAATCAAATGACAAAGTGTGCGATAAAGGTAAATTACCATGAGGTCACTCAGGTTGTCCCTCAAAGAGGTAATAAGTCTGCGCTGACTCTATAATTTACAAACCTGTATCACTACAACAGTTAATTAGGATGAGTTCCAAAACAATAGAAGTATTTTCTCAAATAATAGCAATGCAAGGGTGGATGTGGCTTAGACAACATTAAACTGACAGGGACTAAATTTGTGATGACTTTCATGGAAAAACAGATTAAAAATCTGTAGCAACTAATAAACTCATTATTGAACTTTTTTGTTTTTCTAGCTTCTGATTCCAATGGTTAAAAGAGTTTTATCAAACACAACGACCTTGCCATTGCGTTGGCACAGAGTTGACCTCTTAGTATTCCGCTGATTTGAAGTAAGTATTAGGAAGAAAAAGGCTACTACTACTAAAGGTCACCCTTGGCTCAAAAGCCAGGCTAGAAGCTTGGAAAAGATTTCTAACAGTTAAATTAGAAATTAGAGTCTAAAATAGCATTTCATAAGGACTACAGGGGGTAAAAACAGTATTAAAACTAACATGACTGCCCTACCATAATAATTAAGACCATAAGTGAAAAAAGCCACATCATTTTTCTAGCACTATTATGTGATTCCTAGAGCTCCAGCACATGTAGTATTTCTGGATAAAATAATACAACAAACAATGATTTGAAATCAGGACATACTGTCTTTCATAATTTTAATTCTCATATCAAAAAGCCTTTAAATGATAGCAGTAAAATCACCCACTCAGTGAGTCACGGTGAAAAACGTTTGTTTATCTGAACTGAATTATATTTCATTTTTGTTTCAGTCTCAAAATTTCTTTCCTTATGCTTTAACATTATATGAAGTTTCAGGTTAATTTTTAATTATTTCTAAAATTCATTAATTCAGGACCCAGTTCATCAAAAACATTCCTTGAATTTTAAAGCAGATCTTGAATTCTTGGTACTTTGTTCTGTAGCAGCTTCTAGGTGCCTGAACTTACATACTTGAAAGAAGAGAGGGTTAATCATAATGATATTCTGGTTCTTCCCTTTAATTAGCTCTTGGTTAATTTAAATAACTCTGGGACACTAGGGTATAATGAACAGAAATGACATCCAAAAAGCACAGTGCCGTACAAGCTCATAAGGCTTTCATAAATAACATGACCAACTATTGCAGACTTACTCTTTTATCTAATTAATGGGCTATGCATGCCTGGAATGACTAGCCTTTCACATTTTCTTTCTGTTAGTTTTTTAATATGATATATGAGATGAAAGTATATTACACATCTTATTATGACTGTTTTGCCTGTGGGAAAAGAAAGTAATTGCATGCATTTTGGTCAAACTTATCAAGTAAGTAGAAATGAAAGACACTTGTTTGTAGCACAAGAAAGTTCTACTCCAAAACTAAGCAACTGTTGCAATTGCACGTATTTCTTCTGCTTCTTTTCTTTAAGAGCAACCAGTAGTAACAACAGAAATGTTCTTCATATATTTTAAGCCAGCAACAAGACAGAGTGTTCTAGTGGCTTAGTCTATCACTTGCTGATCAGATAATCTTAGTTTATTTCTTTGCTGTGCTATGGGTTCTCTCTGTTACATGGTGTAAATTGTGTAGATGTTTAAGAGTGAGTAAATGCCCAATAATGCAGTTTTCAGCCTTTGCTAACCACTTTGGGAAGTAGATGCATGACAATTATCTAGTTTGTTCAGTGACACATTTTCCCGAAGTGTTTGACGTAAAAGAATGTTGCTCAGCTCAACCCCTTTCCCAGCCTTTCTGTGTGGGAATGCACACCACAAGGCATGTAATATCCCGCAGGCAATAAAAACCTACTCTGCCTTCACTCTGAGATAACTGGAAGATGTGCTGCTATTTTTGTATGGCACAGTGTTTAAACTTCACCACAGAGAAGGACTTGCTAGCATCAGCTAAGTACTGCAGCAGTTAGTCTTAAGTGGTTGCTGGAGAGATTGGTACATATGGCTAGCTTATGTCTGCCTTCAGAAAACATCCCCTCAAATGTATGAGTCACAGTACTGCATATTTTCACAGCCCAAACACATTTTTTTAACAGACAGCCTATACACATGTTGGTATATATGTATGTATGTGTGACAAAATCCCAAACCTTAAAGCCAACCTATGAATTTACCGAATGTGCGCAGTTGAAGTAAGTTCAAAACCCTTCTTTCTTAGACTTACAGACGTTCACCAAAATACAGTACCACTGTTGTAAGTTCATTCATTTCAGCAGCAACTTCTAATTGTTACCTGGCACATTCTCAGGCAAAGTGGTGAAGTATTTCCCCCAATCTCTCTTTGTTTTGCAAGTAAAGGAATTACCTTCTAATCTGAAATTTACTTTCACTGGAGAGGAGAGGAGACTGGGAAAAGGACAACTTTATGTGACAGCTAGGCAATCTCATTTGACATCAGTTCTGTGCTGTGTGCAACCACTGCTTGTGATCACTGGTATATAGAATAAAGTTCTCATGGCTTTTCTGCAGTGCTTATTGATTTGTTTCACCAGCTGGTTTAGATCTATCTCATTATGCTTTATGTTATCACATATTCTTTCAACCTCTTTCTCTGTTATTACAAGCAGGCTACTTCATTGGTAACATACTGCAATCTAATAACTCAGTATGAGTCAGACTATGCCTCCATAGTCTTTTTCAGAAGTGGTTATAACACTTTCACTCTAATTTCTCAGGGGTTTTGGATGTTTTGGATTGTGGTAATGGCACGAGAAATTAGGAGCACCTCAGTGTATTGGGTTTGCGTGGCAATGTTTTGGTAGTGGCGGGGCTGCAGGGGTGGCTTCTATGAGAAGCTCCTAGAAGACTCCCCCATGTCTGATAGAGCCAATGCCAGCCGGCTCCAAGACAGACCTGCCGCTGGCCAAGGCCGAGCCCATCAGCAATGGTGGTAGCACCTCTGGGATAACATATTTAAGAAGGGGGAACAAAAAAAACCTGTGCAGTTGCAGCCGGAAAGAGGATTGAGAATTTGTGAGAGGAACAGCCCTGCAGACACCAAGGTCAGAGAAGAAGGAGGGGGAGGAGGTGCTCCAGGCGCCAGAGCAGAGGTTCCCCTGCAGCCTGCGGTGAAGACCATGGTGAGGCAGGCTGTCCCCCTGCAGCCCATGGAGGTCCATGGTGGAGCACATATCTACTCTACAGCCCATGGAGGATCCCACATCACAGCAGGTGGATGCCTGAAGGAGGCTGTGACCCCATGGGAAGCCCGCGCTGGAGCAGGCTTCTGGCAGGACCTGTGGACCTGTGGAGAGAGGAGCCCACGCAGGAGCAGGTTTGCTGGCAGGACTTGTGACCCCGCGGGGGACCGACGCTGGAGCAGTCTGTTCCTGAAGGACTGCACCCCATGGAAAGGACCCACGTTGGAGCAGTTTGTGAAGAACTGTAGCCCGTGGGAAGGACCCACGTTGGAGAAGTTCATGGAGGACTGTCTCCCGTGGGAGGGACCCCACGCTGGAGCAGGGGAAGAGTGTGAGGAGTCCTCCCCCTGAGGAGGAAGGAGCAGCAGAGGCAACATGTGATGAACTGACCGCAACCCCCATTCCCTGTCCCCCTGCGCCACTCGGGGGGAGGAGGTAGAGACCCGGCAAGAAGAGAAGGGTGGGGGGAAGGTGTTTTAAGACTTGGTTTTATTTTTCATTACCCTACTCTGATTGGATTGTTAATAAATTAAGCTACTTTCCCCAAGTCAAGTCTGTTTTGCCTGTGATGGTAACTGCTGAGTGATCTCTCCCTGTCCTTATTTTGACCCATGAGCCTTTCGTTATATTTTCTCCCCACCTTGCTAAGGAAGGGAGTGATAGAGCGGCTTTGGTGGGCACCTGGCGCCCAGCCAGCGTCAACCCACTGCACTCAGTCTGTGCAGTTTTGCTTCTCTTTCCATGCACCAACATGTAGATAGCTGGAGAAGACAAGGGAAAAGTATATATGAAATATACATCTATTACAACTATAATATGTTAATGTTAATAATATGTTAATTAATTCCTGGAAATTAGTTTTAAATACATTCCTGATATTGGTTATTTGTTATCACTCTCTTAACTAGGTCTGTTCAAAATTTTCATTTACACTTCCTGAAAAACAAACAAACAAAAATTAATCTGACCTTTAAAACCAAAAAAAAAAGTATTTTAATTTCAGAAATTTAGCAAAGATTCTGAAGTTACTTTATCTGCCTGTATATACTTCTAATAACATATAAAAATACATTTTCCTAACAGTCTAGAATCTAAGGTTTCTATGTGATAGTGATTTAGGGAAAAATTAAACAGGTTATGGTTATTTTATTGTTCTTGTTTTGCCTTTTAAAAAAAATTTTTATTTTTTTATTTTAAAAGCACTAGATATGACTTTTCTGCTTCCTTAGGAAGAGAAATATATTTGCAAATTATTTCCTAAAGGTACTTTCCAATTCCTATTAACTTTAATAACCAGATTTCCATATATTTTAATGATAAGAGGTCATGTCTAATAACAATTTTGATAGGTATATGCCCAAGGAATGAAGTTAGTTAAAACCGATTTACTGTCTTTTAATGTCTCAACTTTTTGAAAAATCTCAAGAAAATGATCTTGTGTCCTTCAAAGGCTTATATAGTTTCAAGAAGGAGGCAGACGCCCGTTTGCCAGATTGAAATGCTAGACAGTTTGAACTGGTTTATGTCTAAGATGGAATTCACCTAGCAGAAGAATGTAGTTGTGCAATATATAGGTTATCAAGGTGACCATAAAGTGTGATGGTATAGTTAAGAACGTCAGCTGTTATTCCTCCTCTTCATTTAATCTGTCACTGAAAAATCTACATAAATATGTTATAAGAAGTTTCAGTTAAGACTAAGAACCTGACAGGCATTTACTTTACTAGATCTAAGAAATTTCCCTAAGTTCAAAACCAAGCAGTATATATAGCTATGCAGGATAAAATGAATGATTCTGTGATATATTCTGAAAATAACCTCTTCATAAATTAAAATAAGAGAAATCACGAATTTTTACTCTTTAATTCCACAGAACCACTCAAATAAACTTATGTGACTGATTAAGAAAGCAACTGAGGTGATGGGGGGAGGTGTGCAGAGGAACAAGTGAAGGGAGTAGAAGATGAGGCAGGAGAACCTCAATAACCAGTTAGCAGAGACCTCTGAATATACAGCAAGAAGCCTGAGTCCTGAGCCTAATTCTCTCCACTGGGGAAGAAACTCAGAATACGGACTTTAGTCAATGTCATTCTGAAGGACAGCAAGTCATAGCCACCCTAGAAATTAAGTTTCCAAATGTGATCAAACTGTATTTTCCTTGTCAACTCACTCATTCAAATGACTATTCACTTTTTGGGTCATATGGCTATTTACATAATTGGCTGAAGCTAATATATACTAGTCAGAAGTATTTTGATACACTGCATTTTCTTTCTTTATGACTCATGCTTCATGCCTTGATATTTATCACGGATTCAGCTGCACACTCTAACTGTTGAGTTTGTGCCTACTTTACTGATTAAACTGAATATTTTAGTAACAGAATTTACATACACACTGATTGCCCTGTGCACTTGCATTTTTTTTTAATGGGAAGAAAGTAAGGAGTGTTGCTTTCATGGCTTGCTATGATGTATGCTCAGTCTGTCTCCCTGATGTACATGTGATTAAAGCTTGTTCAAACTATTTACAGACCCTTTTCATTTTCCAGGACTCAGATACAGTGTATTTAATTCCAAAATTTAGACCCTTTAGGAAAATGCAGAAATGAATAGTTCTCTTAAAACTAAACAGGTAAGTTCCCGACTATGATGAAACAAGGGCAATGCTTGTGAAAACCTGTCTAACGTCTACTGATAAGTAGACATAAGATCTATGCTGCCAGGAATCATATTCTCTACAATTTGGGAAGATTAAAGACAATATTGTGGATGTGATAGGAATGCGGTTTTGGCTGTTATGTAAAGCAAGCATCACATTCCTCTGTTATAAATCTATACTTTGATGTTCATTACTGATTTCACAGTGAAGACTATGAAAGCAGGTCACTGTTTGGAGTGGAAAGTTTTTTTTTTTTCCTGATGCCTTTTAATTAATTTCTGTTTTCACTTCCATCCTTTATGTTCTCCAGTGTGTCTGTGAATGTGTACATGGTTTTGATCTTATTCATGCCTTCATAGGAAAGTAAACTATTGAGCATAAATACTCAAATTGGGATTAATTTCTCGCTCAGCTGTATTTATACCTACAGGATAATGCAAATGAGTCAGAAAACATACTCCTGCATCCTTCTTTGGATATACAGCATGTGTCCTAGGGCACAAGGGAGTGTAACTTTTGGGGAGGTAAGAATCTGAATCACTTATAGTTGAGGATTCTCCAGAACTAAAACCTATTTGCTGGGCTATGACATGTTATCACTCCCACAAGAAGGCCCTGGCCCTGTATTTTTATTTCACAGAAGAGGTATAGCCTCAGTGGACTCATACACGAAGTTGTCAACCCTGAAACAAAAATGGTCTTAAGTGTAAGTGCTTACATGTTACATTTAGCCAAGATGGTAGCATTACTGAACATTTGTTTCAGATGACTTCAGTAATTTAGTAAGAGTACATTTTGTCTATAGTAAAACTAATCCCTATGTTTCATGTATCTTAGTTTAAAACAAAGAAACCAAACCGAAGACATGGGAGTAATCTTTCTGATTCACTCTCAGTCTTTGGGGACAAGTTTCTGTGTAAGATTTTTTCCTTCCAAGAACAGAGCATTCACCTGAATGTCAGTGTTTTGTAGCTATGAAAACACTTGGAATATACAGACTGTATGTATGACCACAGACTTGCTTTACAACTTCTCCTTCTATACGGATTTCAGGTATCAGGTGTAGACCAAAATGTTATTATTCATGCATTGAGATGAAGTTGATTAATTATTTTCTTAGCAGGTATCAAGAAGTAAGCTTTCAAGTCTTTATCTTTTGTATGAATGTGAACAATTATTCCAGACAATGCATTAGAATCAATATATTAAAAATCATGCAAACAGTGTATGCATCAGGACCACAGTATTAATAATAATTAATAATATTAGCAGTGATGTATTTAAAGCCTCAGCAACTACCCTTTGTTGGAATATCAAAGTGCACAGTTGAATCAGCACGTTATGAAAAAGTTAAAATGTTACTCTATGCAGCTGAATTGGCAAAAGCTATTTTTTGATTAAAAGCACCTGCCTATGCTACAAATTCATTGTAAGGATGAAACCAGTAAACAAACAGTGAGAAGTGTGAGGTTGATTGAATACTAGCTGAATGGTTGGGACCAGAGGGTCATCATCAGTGGCACAAAATCTACTTGGAGGCCAGTGACTAGCAGTGAACCTCAGGGGTTAATACTGAGTCCAGTCCTGTTTAACCTGTTCATTAATGATCTGGATGATGGGGTAGAGTGTAGCCTCAGAAAGTTTGCAGACCAAACTGAGAGGAGTGGCTGATACGCCAGAGTGTTGTGCTGCCATCCGCAGGGACCTGAACAGGCTGGAGAAATGCACCGACAGGAACCTCATGAACTTCAACAAGCAGAAGTGCAAAGTCCTGCACCTGGGGAGGAACAACTCCATGCACCAACACATGCTGAAGGCCATCCAGCTGGAAAGCATCTTGGCAGAAAAGAACCTGAAAGTCCCAGTGAACACCAAGTAGAGCATGAACCAGCAACGTGCCCTTGTTGCAAAGAAGGCTAGTGGTATCCTCAGCTGCATTAGGCAAAGTGTTGCCAGCAGGTTGAGGGAGCTGATCCTTCCTCTAGATTTAGTGCTGGTGAGGCTACGCCTGGAGTGTTGCATCCAGTTCTGGGCTCCTCAGCATGAGAGAGACATGGAGAGAGTCCAACAAAGGGCCACGAAGATGATGAAGGGACTGGAGCATCTCTCCTATGAGGAAAGGCTGAGAGAACTGTGACTGTCCAGCCTGGAGAAGAGAAGGTTCGGGGGGGATCTTATCAATGTACATAAATACCTGAAGGGAGGGTGCAAAGAAGATGGAGCCAGGTTGTTTCAGTGGTGCCCAGTGACAGGACCAGAGGCAATGTTCTGGTATCTACTATTGACATCATAAATGGCTAAACAGACAGCAAGCTAGATTGACAGAAAGAAACCATATGCACCTTGGTTGGGTATACATGATAATTCATTACTTGGTAGTTGCCTAACTCACCATAATTAGGTGAAATGCACTTGCAAAATTACATTATTACTGAAATTTAATTTCTTAAGAAATAAAAATAATCTTTATTACAAAGGGGAGGGATTAAACAGTAAAGGAGGAAGAGGAATCTAACTTTGGTATCCTTGTGAATCCATTATAACTATAGCATTTTTAGGGGGTTTAAAGCTCTACAAATGTCATACTACAGGATGGTCCCCAAAAGACACTAAAGGAAATCACTTGTACTGAATTCATTCCTACAGTGTTTGATCATACAGTCTAACTTCTAGTTCATACAGCAGTACATCCCAAGATTCTAGTCACCTTATCTTTTCACGTTAAAGGTCCTAATTGAGAGATGCACTTAAGATTTCTATCAGTAGAAACAAACACAGGAGGAGAAGGTAGTTAGGGAAGACAGTGAAGAGGGACAGAGAAAGAAGGAGGGTTTTTTGGGGGTTCCTAATCCACCTGGAGTTTGGAGGTATTGAAGCACAAGCCTAGATTTGAAAGCCTCAAAGGTCTCATAATGTCCTACTTTCCACATGAAGTGGCAGATATTCAATTAACAGGGCTTTCAGTTGTTACTTGAGCATGCTGTGCACATAATGCCATGACAAATCAGTGAGATATAGGTAGCGCGCAGAGTATTAAGAGCCTCTGCATTATTTTCATTAAGAGGTAAGTAGGTCTCATTTTTCTATATCTACCTTTTTTTTTAATTCTGTTTTGTTATTGTTTTTCATGGCTGAGGAGATAATTCCATGCCTAAAAAAAGGAAATAAGAGGTCGGCATTATTCAGATGAGCATGTCTGTATTGGTACAAAAGAACTACAAAAATCTGAACATTAGATTGGAGTTGCTTTAACAGTGCAATGAAAGATGAATGACTGTATATCAAGATTTAATGAATACCTGACTGAGGAAGCATATGAAAACAACACGAGCAGAATTTAGAACAGAGAATTGTCTCAATAGGATATTAGTGATAAAAACTCTGCTGCTCAGGAATGAGACAGAGATGAAGCCTCATACTCATTAGAACACAATACTGCCAATATGGACATCAAATTTTTGTTTTTCAATTCCAACCCATAAAACTTTACATTCCAGTTGAGTAATAAAACCACACTTGTTTTGAAAAGCTGCCCTATGTCTCATCATAAATCTGCTGCTTGTATAGGTCCCAAAGTAGCAAAGTTTGTAATAAAAGTTCTAAGTACTTTTGGAATTGCTGTTATAACCACAGTGAGAAACACTGATGCACAGATGAAAGCCCACTTTCTGAACAATGGAGGTGGACCTATTTCCACTGCTCAGAGATACAGTCAAGTTTTCATTAACTTGAGGCAGAATTTTACCCCAGAAATATTGAATACTCTGTTTAGCAGACTATTCAATCTTTACAACACCAGGGAGACAGTTGGGGAAAGAATCATTTGTTTATTAAAATCTGAATATCTTGAAACATTTTTATTATATGCTAATATCTTCATTTTAATAATGTTTTTTTCATTTACAATGAAAATTTTGTTATCCACTTGAAAAATGCATCTACATAAATATTAAGGTTTTTAAATATGTAACAGCTTAGGGCAGGAAGTCAGGCCTAACATTTCAGTAAATATGATATAATTTTTAAACTATTAAAGTGAAATAGCTACTTACCAAAGACATAGAGCTTAGAGTTACACTTGGAGAAGTTATGGAGTTTGGCACAGAACTTACATGAACGCAATATGATACCTCAATTCTGAATTATCTTCCCCTGCTATGTGAAGGAAGGAAAAGAAACACCAGACCATGTGATGCTGCTAAGCTCAATATCTGGAGAGGACCAAGAGTAGTATAGCCTGGGACAGGAGAAACTTGCACTCACACACATAGATGCACACACACTGGTACAGTTAACAGGGACATTCTCCAATCATCAAACTAGCAAGTTGGTACAGCAACAGGGCACTCACTCCGCATAAGTTCTGTGTAAGTGTCTGGGCAGGGTTTGCCACCCACACCTTGGGTGTTGACACTATCACCTGTTGGTCCATAGCCCATACCAAGGCTCATCACACTCAATTCTTGTTTGCATAGCCATGTCAACCACAGCTCATTGCACTCAGTTGCTTGACTCTCGATCAATGCAAGGCTGTGATGCTCCTGTGACAGCACAATGCTGAATAGTAATGCAAAGGGAATATCTCCATACACCAAATCCTCTGTGTTACATACGCGCTTCCAGATTTCGTATTTTGGCCCACCTGAAAGAAATAGCAATGCGGAGATCATAGGCATTTTAGTCAGAACATTGGGTACGTCTACGCTTTCAGTAAAATTCATTAGTTGCGTGCTTGGTCCAACTAATATGAAATTACCTATGTCCAAGATTTTAAATTCTCAAGCCCATCCCAGTTAGGGTGGACATTTGCAAATTGTCTATTGGAAATAGGCCATGGGTTATGCCAAGTCTTGGACCAAGCTTGGAATTTGTTCGGGAAAGTGTTAATTGGCACATGACATGAGAATCTCCCTCCTCTGGTGGATGCAGGGGAGAACATTGTCACCAAGGACAATGAAAAGGCTGAGGTACTTAATGCCTTCTTTGCCTCAGTCTTTAATAGTCAGATCAGTTATCCCCAGGGTACTCAGCCCCCTGAGGTGGAAGACAGGGACCGAGAGCAGAATAAACCCCCCACAGTCCAGGAGGAAGCACTCAGCGACCTGCTGTGCCCCCTGAATACTCACAAGTCTATGGGGCTGGATGGGATCCACCCGAGAGTGCTGAGGGAGCTGGCAGAGAAGCTTGCCAA
>WAAD01013142.1:41420-78464 GCA_013389945.1 Fregata magnificens
GCTGAGAGAACTGGGGCTGTTTAGCTTGGAGAAGAGGAGGCTGAGGGGAGACCTTATCGCTCTCTACAACTACCTGAAAGGAGGTTGTAGTGAAGCGGGTGTTGGACTCTTCTCCCAAGAAACTAGCGATAGGACGAGAGGGAATGGCCTCAAGTTGCGTCAGGGGAGGTTTAGACTGGACATCAGGAAGAATTTCTTTACTGAAAGAGTGGTTAAGCATTGGAACAGGCTCCCCAGAGAGGCGGTGGAGTCGTCAACCCTGGAGGCATTCAAAAAAGGTATAGACGTGGCACTCCAGGGCCTAGTTTAGGAGTCATGGTGGTGTTAGTTGATGGTTCGACTTGATGATCTTAGAGGTCTTTTCCAACCTTAATGATTCTATGAGTCTATGATTCTATGACAGTTTTATATGATAAACTATTTTAACATTTTAACCACATAAATGACCAGTTCCAGTGACAGTCTCAATGCAAACATATCACTTTAAATTCATTAGTACAGAGGTAGACCCTGCATAAGTACATACATGAAGAATCAGAGACCTGGAAAAGTATGTAAGTGGCAGGGATCAGACAGAATGAGCTGTGGCAGTCATCTGAAGGGCACTCCATGTGGCAGATTAATTCTAGCTGTCCCTTTAAGGGTCAGTCTAGAATGACAGAGAGCTGAGTAGCTGTTCAACTCTGGATACAAGTTAATACTCCTTTAGCTTTACCTACAAAGGAAAACCCTCCATAAAACATTTAGTCCACCACCATGGATTTACGAACTCAGATGTGGATTTAAATCAGTTCTAAGCACTACAATTCTCATACTGTATGAAATTAATGACAGCTATTGTCTGACTGATTTGAAGATAAATTTGGGTTTTTGTTACAGCTAGCGTAAAGCAGAGCTGAGCTTATCTACTTCCAGCAGAGTGAGAAGGCTTGTGAAGAGAGGATAAAATCTGCATCGCTCTTGTAAAGATCATACTGTGTTCATCGAGCACAATGCCTGTGTTGTACGCTGCAGCTTTCCACCAGATACTGAAGAGATTACTCAGATACTATTCCAATGCCTGGATTATTTTTTCTAAATGAGAAGACATTAAATATCAATTTACAACTATATTCTGTAGTGATTAGAAGCAAACTGAGAATGTTCATCTGCACTGAGAATGTACTGTTCAACAGTGAAGAGTCTGGGTCATACTGTTTACATGCTATGGTTATGCTATAAATACTGAGACACGAGTTCTGAATAAAGGCTAGAGGGGAATATATGTGTTAAGCACCATGATTAAACAATTTTTGAAGGAAAAAAACCCCACAGTAACAACAAAGAGAAGAAACCTGCATGAGAAAACCCGAGGCTTTTACTCGCCATGTCTTGAAGTTCTCCACAATATCCAAGATGTTATTTATGTTTTCTGTACTGTGTTTAATTTAATAAGAAACAGTGTGATGGACTTTACTTGAAAGTTGTCTTGAAGATCCACAAAGATAAAACAGAAATCTGGTTTATCCTTCAGCAAGGACTTAAGCTAAAATGTGCCATGAAATGCAACGGTATAATTTCACATAATATCGTCTCAGCATCTTTCTTTCCTCCTATGTCCCTTACACCTGTTTCTCCTGTGCATTCATAAATCTGTGGCTCCAGCACAGTATTGTTTATCCTTTAAAAATCCATTGAGATCACTGGCTTAGCAAGCTGAGGAAATAGTAATAGATCTTTAAAAAATATTTTTATTCATTAGATAGTGTACCTCAGCTTAATTTTTTATGTGGATGCAGAGTAGGATAAAAATGTACAGATTCTTTTTTTCCTAGTAAACCTCACTCAGGGACTAGCTGCAGTTGAAGCCTTCTTCATCCTCAGAATTCCCCATTAGTGTCCTCTGAGGAATGTTCAGTCCCCAAGGACTGAAGGCTCCTTGAATCCTGAAGGACCTTCGTCCTGAAGTCCCCACAGGGTCATTGAGAAACCCTTGAGTCAAAGCTTCCTAAAGATCTGAAGGGAGGGCAGGGTGATTCTATAATCTGAGCAGTGCAGTGGCTAAAATTAATAACATAGTGATTGATCAGCCTTTCACACTCGGACAAGCTGTGGGAGCAGGTGTTTCAGGGTCTCAGATCTGCAAAAGCCAGATTTCTTAAAACCTCATTTGCTGAATCTGCCTTTTCTATCATAAGATTAATTGCTTCAACTAAACAGAGAGAAACAGTGCACGGTGCATCACGAACCATGTTACTGCTTGTTTGAAAGTCAATAAGTACAGACTTTAAACTAAATAGAATTGCTATGCTGATAATTTATCTATACATTTCCAGTGTCAGTACAATGAAGAAACAGAGACTGTCTTCACTACACTGAAAATCAGAGTGAAAGCACTTCAGTCCTACTTTGCACCCCTGTGAGATACAGTACAAGGTACAGAACAACACAAAGCAGTCTGAAGTGCATATATCCTCGTTCTCCCATGAGACTTTACAAGACCCTTTACCTTCAGCTATCTATCCTCTTTGCTATAATGAACATAGTATATTGCTATCCAATTATTTTGCTCCTGTTATCAAAAGCAGTATTTTTTTCCTCTCTCCTCTTTTGTTGACTGTAGAGCAGTTAAAGACTGCTAGTGAAACCTAGGTAGGGATTCAGTTTCAGATTAAGCTGTCTACATGGAAGTGGCTACATACTAGTTACATGGACTCTGGAGTCTAGGTCAGATTATAGTCAAAACACAATACAGCAAAGAAGCCTATGGAATGATTATGGTGATAAGCACTAAGTGTATGACTCAGCTACTTAAATATACTGCAGTGGGTTAGGACGTCCAAGATATCTGTATGGTGCTGGCAGGCACGACACAAGATGCAGGGAGGACTTGCATTCTTTTGGAGTGGCAGCTGGATGCCAGGCAGGATCAGAGGACAACACAAACAGCACTAGATGCCAGTGTTCACACAGCTGAATCGAGCCCCCATTGAATATGGTGCCAAATGGGGAAAATTGTTCTCACGTAGGCATCAATGTGTGAGAACCCTACCTGCTGGTGTCTTGATCTAAACCTTGTTAGGCTATGTGATAAAAGCTCATCTCCACAACCACAAAGGAGCACAGAGAGACAATGGCAGATGGAGGAATCCAAATAGCAGTCTTCCTGTTTGCTCCTACACCCATCACAGAAGAGCAGTTAGCCCTTAAAAGGTCCATCTCCACAAGCCCCGAGGAGCACAAGGGCACAATGGCAGGCAAGAATACAAATTAAGAACTCAGAGGAAGGGACACCATCAAAGGAAGAAACAGGAAGGGAAAGGGATGGATTTAGCTGATTTGGGGAGGAACAACAATGGGAAAATGAAATGGTAAGGGCTGGCCATGTGTAAATAATTTGTAACAAGGTAACAAGGGCTGGCCATGTGTAAATAATTTGCTGATCGGTGCACTTGTTTGGCCATGTTCTGTGACAGTCTGTTCTATCTTCTTATTAAATTCCTAACTCTTTTCCTGCGTGAAGGGCTCCTTATTCACTCTGTGTGTGTGTGTGTGTGTGCGTGCCTGTATGGTTGTCTGAGTGCATGCAACTGGAGTCAGACCATGGGTTGGAGGGCCCGCATATCTGTGGTGCAAGCAACTGAAACGAATGTAGGTCTGGGTGCCAGCAGCTGGGCTGGGACTATGGGCTGGAGAGCCCATATGGCTGGGTGCCAGAGACTGGAGAGACCAGAGTGAAACCAAGTGCCTGCCACTAGGGTGGGACAAGGGGTCAGAGACCCGTGTGTCCATGGTGCCAGCACCAAGAGAGGGCGCGGGTGAGGGAGTGAGTGTGTGATCATTAGCAAAAAACCAAAACAAACTAGCCTATGAGTAGATGAAGTGGTCTGGGAGCCAGGAGTGTCTCTAAAAGCAGGACCATGAGAGGTTTGCTACTGTGGACCATGGGAGTCCCAGAGAGTTCTGGATATGTGTGTGTATAAACATATATTCTTACCAATGGACTTCTATGCAGCTCAGCCAGACGGGAGCAGGATGAGCTTGTTGGTGCTGTCTGTTCTTGTGAGTGCTCTGTGTCTGCCTGTGATCTGTGTGGCTGGCTGTGTATATATGTATGCATGTGGTGTATGTGTGTTCTCTGTGTGCCTGTGCCTACATGGGCTACATCTTCAGCCTTACTATTGGCTGGACCTGGGGGTATGGAGGTGCAGCAGCCTCACCTCTTCTGGGCTGTCAGATCCTGCAGAATATATTTTCCTCTGACAGCCGGCATCTGACAAAGCTGATTCCTATCCTTACAGTATTTCGTAGGATTTTCTAATGTCTAATTTACAGTGATATGACCACAACCTTTACCAGCATTATGAAAAGCTGCCTTAATTTTTCATAATTTGCAGAAGATTCATAAGCAGGACTTTTTCATTCAGTTTAATTTCTGTCTCTCAACACAGAAGTAAAATCATAGAATCATAGAATCATTAAGGTTGGAAAAGACCTCTAAGATCATCAAGTCCAACCATCAACTAACACCACCATGACTCCTAAACTAGGCCCTGGAGTGCCACGTCTACACCTTTTCCCACAGCATCTGGGTTTGATCCACATTATTTATACTGTGAGGGGTTTTTTGTTGGGTTTTTTGTTTGTTTGTTTTGTTTGTGTTGGGATTTTTTTTCCACTAGGCTTGTAGTCTCTCAGTATCTTCCTTTGTACCAGTGTAAAAAGAGAGCAGAACTGGTCAAACCTTACTTTCTTCTACACATTAAAAGTTGTGCATTAATTTTCTTCCATGGAAAGTAAATAAGTTAGAAAACTGTACAGAAATAATTCAGCTGTTTATACTACCATCTTCAGCTCAGCTAAATAAGAGCTTGTGCAATAGTGCAACCACTTCCTAAAGGAAGTGACAGGTGCTCAGTTTTAGTGCTCTGAATGGAACAACACAGTGACCTGTCTGAGAAGGCACTTTCCCAAAACTGTTAATACTAAAGATGAAAGCAACCGTAAGAGAAATTGAACAGTAACCAGGGAATTACGTAGAGATTTTTTGCAACAGAGGAGTCAGCTTGAAAATTAATACAAAGAAAGCAGAGAAGTTTGTGATGGGGGTTAGAGAAGAGGGTAACACAGCAGCAGTCCACACCTGGCTTGACATTGCCATCAGTTGCCCCATGACAGCAGGAGCTCCAACAAGAATAGTCAGAGCTGCCTTTCAATCAGACTCTGTAAGTAGTCTGCATTCAGCTAGTAGCCTAAAAAAGAAAGATGCAACAAGTAGGGACCCCACTTCAGGTAACTCATGGGAGACTTTCTACTAGGCGTGCATTAGCAGGTTGTAGGGAGCTGGATGGATATAGAGCAAGAGTGTCACTATCTCCCAGAAAAGGTGTAGTTAAGTAGGGGAACGCACACCACAGGAAAGGGGGATGTGCATCCACATGCCCCGTGGAGGGTGTGTGTATGCACGTAACTGTGGATGTGTGTGGGGACTAGAATGCTTTGGCTTTAGTTATAAAAAGGTGTTTAGAAATGTATAGGAGTTTACTGACATTTTGTAAGGATCTGGTATCTACTGTATTGCTGATATCGATCCTGAACCTATGGTTCACTGATCGGCAGTTGAGTGTCATTAATAAATCAATAAACTACTTTAATGCCTGATTTGATTTAAACCGTGTGCAACAGTTTGTCTCTGTGACATTTTCCAGCAAGCTCTCCATGGATCACCAAAACTCTTGGCCCAGACAGAACAGTGTCACAATTTGGCAGATACTATTAAGAAGAGGTCACATTGGCAAATTTTTCATGAAAGAAGAACTTCAGGTTATCCTAAAGTAATATCAGCAGCCTGCAAACACTAAATCATTGCAATTTGAACACAGAGGTTTCTTCTGTGTCTGTCTGGAAAGCAACCTTCCATAAAACATCCCTACCACAAATACAATTGGCACCCTACAGCTGGTCTAAAATGCCTACTTCAGTTTCTAGTTGCCTCTTAAATCAGTAGTGCAATTCATACTGGCAACAGATAAGTAGAGGAACAGTCCTAGTGACAAAGAGCAGCTCCTCCCGTCTATCCTCTTTTTGACTGTTTCCTGCTTGTCTCCCCATTCCTCCCTTTTTCCCAACAATAGCACTAGCAGGTTCCATTACTGTACAGGTCAATTTGATCAAATTTTTTTCTTTCCTTTCCTTTCCTTTCCTTTCCTTTCCTTTCCTTTCCTTTCCTTTCCTTTCCTTTCCTTTCCTTTCCTTTCCTTTCCTTTCCTTTCCTTTCCTTTCCTTTCCTTTCCTTTCCTTTCCTTTCCTTTCCTTTCCTTCCCTTCCCTTCCCTTCCCTTCTCCTTCTCCTTCTTCTCCTTTTCCTTTTCCTTTTCCTTCCCCTTCTTCTCCTTTTCCTTTTCCTTCCCCTTCTTCTCCTTTTCCTTTTCCTTCCCCTTCTTCTCCTTTTCCTTCCCCCCCAACCCCCAGGCTAAAAGAACCCACTTAGCTTCTTTTGTACTTCCTTTAACCATCTTAATGGACTTCTGCTCTGGTCCCTTCATCTCTCTCTTGTATGGGGGAAACTAAAACTTGTCACTGTAATTCAGATGTGCACTCAGAAGTGCCTAGCAGAGGGCAATATTCACTTCCCTCCATTCACTGGCTGTATGCATGGTTATGCTCATGGACGGCAACATACTGACTTGACTACTTGATCTGTGTGTCTGTAAGCACATTTTGTGTGCTATGATTATAAACCAAGCTAGCAACAAGAGTTACAAAGTGGATGAATTTTCCTTAGTTTTCAGTGCTATATTCATTTTATCAACAGAGTGGTTATTATAAATTCTTTCATAAAGCTACCTCTCCATTTTCTCCAATATACTGTGAACTAGTTTAACAATATGGCTTTAACTCAGATACAAAAAGCTATTTGACCCCTACAAAGTCCAAGAACTACAAGGGATGCCCTATTTAATTTTTGAGCAACAGTGCTAAGCAGTATATTATAGTATGTTGAAAAGAAGAATCAGAAGGCTAACAGCCCTACTTTGAAAAATAATTACTTTCTTTAGTGTTTTAACAACAAAGGTTAATAAGATGTCAACATCTTGTTGTTTTAACAACAAAGGTCAATAAGATAAGTCTGTGTATTCAAGCATTTTCTTTCTGGTGAATGTAATCTTTTATGAAATAATTTTGAAAACAAGAAGATGAAAACAAATAAATTTTTTTTTTTTTTTAAATTAAAGTGTTAGAATTTCACAATAGAGTACAAACCTCACAAAATATATTCAAACAAAAGTTGTTACACTGGAAAAAGTAATGTTAGCTCTCCCCATCTCTTTCAACACCACTTGAACATTATGTACCCTTTTAGAAATGTTTATCTGTAATACTGTGGGTACCATTTATCATAATGTGATGTGTCTTCCAAATAAGAATGAACCTCTGCAGAAAAAGCTAACATTATGTATTGATGCCATATTAGGAGGCCCTGTCTCCAAGCTGCCAGGAAAACTAATAAAACAGCTAATACAGTACACTTTCAGAGTACAAAAGTTAAGGACACTTCAGCTTAGTAAGTAAAAGAATTATCTTGTCACTAAAATAGGAAATTGAAGTAAATAATCATCTACACAATGTAGATTAAAGTAGAAAAAATATTTATGCTGGAGTAAACTACAACAAGTTTCCTTGCATTCGAAGTTGAATTCAACAAATACACTAGTTATCAGTTTTATAACTTTAACAGGCATTTTAAACTAAGTGAACAATTTTAATAACATTATAGAATAACAAAAGTCCCATACTTGTGATAAGCTGAGTAACCTCATTTCTCACTGAAGTCAGGGGAGGTAATGACATTCAAAATATTTACAGATTCCATTTCTAATACAAATGTTGCAGCGTGAATCCAAGGAAATAGATTAAGTATTTTTATACTTACAGTCACAGAAGTTTCATGCAAGTTCCACATACTTTTGTCTTACAATTTGAATGAAAGTTTATAAATCTTAATTTTAAATTGCCTATTTGGATCCGATTCTAATTAAAAACCCCCTTTCCTTTAATTCTGGATTAATGTGCACCTCTGCAATAATCATATGAAGCTAGTCAATAACTTAATTCTTGGATCAGATTCACTGATACTCCACAGCAAATTTGTAATGGTTCAGTGCAAAGAAGTCGTAAAGCTGAATCATTAAGTTCCTGAAGATTCCCTATACAGCTACTGTAATGGTGTATATTTTGGGTTTATGCCCAGAGAAGGTTCCCTCATAAAATGGGGTTAGTCAAAGATCTCTTGCTGCCAGAATAAACCTATGGACTGTGAGCACAAGCACAAATAGAAGTAACCTTAAGGTAGGTGACATTATATTTATGACTGGACTGAACAGGCATCCAGCTACCACTCAGGCCCAGCAAAACAAGGCTAGCAGACCTTGTCACATAAGTAGAAGTGATCATTTTATGTATTCTTTTAAATTATGTGGGAACTTAACAGAATTGAAATGGCAAAACATACTTCCCACAATGAATCCGAGGTCTAATTTATAATATAATACTTAGTAAGACATCCAAAATGCTTGCAACTCTTAATAATGCAATAGTTACTGTTAGTACTTTATCCTCAAAAATAAAAGATCAGTAAATTCATTATCTTAAAGAACAACCTTATTATTTTCTTTGAAATGTACAGAAAAGTGGAAAAAATATTATCACTTCTTCTGGTTTCGTTGATTCACATTTTCACTTTGTAGATTTCAAAGAGTTTTTTACCTGCTCTCAATTCCTTCTATATCCTTCAACATTTCCATTAGCAGATCTGAGAACATTAGCCTGGTGGATTTTTTTTTCTTTTATTCCAGTGCTTTAATTTTTGTAATATTACTTCTTCTTCTTGTTTTTTTTCCTGCCCCAGTTCATAATGTCCAAAGTTTATTAATCTTTGACAAGATTGTTAGCATTGTTTCCTAGCTTATGAATCATTCAACTACTGCTCCTAACATTTTATATATATACACACATATATACACATATATATAAACATATACATAAATATATCCTTATTTCTATAGATTAGAATTAGATTCTAATTGTCATACATATGAGAGTCCAGACTTACTCTGGCTATCTTCATTTCTGTGGCAAACCTAAGCTAAAATTTTAAATTCCATCTATAAAAATGGAGAAAGATAAACACTTCCACAAAATTGGTGTTTAACTTAAAGTTAAATTGTCAAGGAATAAGACTTCTTACAAGCAAAAAAATCAGTTTTTTGAAGTTTTGATAACTAGTCTCCCTTTCAACATTAACCTTGTGATTAATTTCCCCAATTTACAAATAACCTATTTATATTTGACAAGGATTTTCTCTTCTGAACTGGAACATTTTCTCTTTTTATTTCTTGTTTCCTTAATAGAGCAGTTCATGCAAACTCTGTGCTCTCAGCTGGCAGACTGAAAATTTCTTGTAAGATTTCATTGTTTTGAAGTGTTATTTGCAATTGGTGACTGGTGCTTCTTTTTATGGGTTCTTTTTTCTGTTTTCCAGATGTTAAACTGGGTTTTGAATCAGCTCTCACTGGCCTGTACTTCGAATGAAAAGTTCTAATTACTGTGATTTTTAAAAATCCTTCTGGTGTATCAATTTCAAAACCATGAAGCACAGAAAAAGTGTTATCATCTTCCTTGTTTCTCATTTTTGTTCTTTTCTTTCTCAAAAGGGAAATGGTTTAGAAGAGGGAAAACTAGACTATTCAAAGTAGCTTCAGATGGTGGTATAGTCAATATCAACACCCATGTGCATGGAAGAGATATATTGCCAAGTCAGATGTTCGGTTCTTAGAATACTGATGAAATTTGCTGAAAATGTTGCAATATTATTGATAGTACTCTGGGGAACTGGAAAGTTCCACCAACTATCTAAACTCCTGTAGGCGTATAGAGATCATGCTACTAGATGAAACCATTGAACCAATAGCCCAACAGTAACAGATGGTAGGAAACATGAAGTGGGCTAAAATCAAGTGACTGTCCAGGTAAATTTCCAATATAAATTTATTCTTTAATCCTGAAGAGTTTATTGCTGTAAATGGTCTACATTAACACAGCCAGACTTTTTGTTTTACTTTTTTAAGAAGAGATGGAGGTTGCATGCTTGATACACAAATGCCCTGCCCCAGAGCAACAAAGGGCTCTGGGCTCAACCTCTTGCTTTCCTTCCTGTTGAAGGACTGTGAATAGATAATTTTCCAGAGTTATGGCATGATATGGAGAAAAAGGGAACAATTTTCATCTGGGACTAAATAATGACATATGTTTTCCTCTGAAAAGGCATATGGTATAGAAATCTCCTGGCTAAACTGGTATTCTCACCAACCTAGTCTATCCTTTTTACTTTTACTGTTTCGAAATATGGAAACAAGGAATATGGAACAATGTGGAACAAACTCGGAGCTGCTGTGGCATGATTTTTCACAGTACTGTGGCTGCTTTGTGATGTATCTTGTTATTATCATGTGCTTCATTAAGTTACATTAGTCACCTGTTTCTGAGCTGGTCTGTTGGTCTCTACTAAATAAGTAATTTCTCCATTTCTCCCTATAAAAACTGAACTGAACATATATATTTTCATGACCTTAGAAAGAAATTGGATGCTTAATCAGAAATAACTAATCTTGAATTTGGTAGGACTCATGGATTGTACAAGTGACAAACCTCTCCTTTTGTTCAAAAGTAAACCAGTCTCTACCTGGCAGTGACTATGACAATGCCTTTCCCTCTTTACCCTCCCACAGTAGTGGTATACTCCTATTAACTGTTAGTTACAAGTGGTTTTACTCTGAAATAGGTGGGACTCAGAGGTCCCTTCTGCCTTTGGTAATATTATTTCATAATTATTTAACTAAGGTCTTTTTGATATGTCATCTAAAATAACAGTGAGCAATTTATGACCCATGTTACTTGTGATCTACATGCTTTGTTTTGTGGGAAGTTTGGCAGGGAGAAATAGGATCTCCAATCCAAGGCGATGAATCTGCTGCTAAAGTCAGTCTGTTCCCATCCTTTATAGGTGCTCTGCAGACTATCCTCATCATTATTAAATGTGTGAGCTGGTCTAGGATCCTTCTTGTTTTCACATCATGCATAAACTGTAATCCAATCTACAGGTCCCCTGCTCTTTGAGGTAAAATGCTTCCTGCTAGTCCTTCTGGTGGTCTTCATTCAAGCGGTAGTGGATTTGTTATCGTGTTTTCCAATGAGCAGGTATTTTGAAGACAGTGTGCCTTTGACTATAGGAACAATCAGAAGTTGGCTGAATGTGCCTCACTTGCAGTTTCAACACTTGGAGACCTGGGCTGTCTTGCAAATGTGAAATTAGCTAACATTTATCATGCAATGTTTCATCCTAGTTTAATTTTTTACATTTCAGCATTATACATCACTGTAGAGGATTTCGAGCTATAAAATAATGTGCAATATTTTGAAATTATTTAGATAGCAGGGATTTTACAGTAAAAACATAGAATCATAGAATCATTAAGGTTGGATAAGACCTCTAAGATCATCAAGTCCAACCATCAACCCAACACCATCATGCCTCCTAAACCAGGCCCTGGAGTGACACGTCTACAAGTTTTTTGAATGCCTCCGGGGTTGACGACTCCACCACCTCTCTGGGCAGCCTGTTCCAATGCCTAACCACTCTTTCAGTAAAGAAATTTTTCCTAATATCCAATCTAGACCTCAGTGACACAACTTGAGGCCATTTTGTCTTGTCCTATCACTAGTTACTTGGGAGAAGAGTCCAACACCCGCTTCACTACAACCTCCCTTCAGGTAGTTGTAGAGAGCGATAAGGTCTCCCCTCAGCCTCCTCTTCTCCAGACTAAACAACCCCAGTTCCCTCAGCTGCTCCTCAGAAGACTTGTGCTCCAGACCCTTCACCAGCTTCGTTGCCTTCTCTGGACACGCTCCAGCACCTCAATGTCCTTCTTGTACTGAGGGGCCCAAAACTGAACACAGTCTTTGAGGTGTGGCCTCACCAGTGCCGAGTACAGGGGCACGATCACTTCCCTACTCCTGCTGGCCACACTAGTCCTGATACAAGCCAGGATGCTGTTGGCCTTCTTGGCCACCTGGGCACACTGCCGGCTCGTGTTCAGCAGGCTGTTGACCAGCGCCCCCAGGTTCTTTTCCTCTGGGCAGCTTTCCAGCCACTCTTCCCCAAGCCTGTAGCGTTGCATGGGGTTGTTGTGACCGACATGTTTCTTTCTGTCACACAGTGTTACACAATATGAAAATGTGAAGTATCTTGATGCTGAAAAAACAGTGGAGTATTTTCTGCCACTCAGGCATACATTGGTTTTCCAGGTAGAGCAGAGCCTTAGACTGCCTTCAAGGAATATTTGCCTCAGGCATTTCTCATGTTATTGTCTGCTGTTTGACAGTGAGCAGTACAATGGCTTTATGTCATGAAAAATGATAAATATTGTAACTACTTACAATTTTGATATCCTTCCTTTTGCACTTGAAAGGCGTTACTGAATTTATTATAGGTTGTGAACTGAAAAGCAGTGACTAAAGCAGATATTAACAAAACCAAAATGTAAAGCCTAGTTTTTAATCTAAATTGTTTCTGGAACTTAACACTCAACCAGTCTCACTGTTGAAAACATTAACAGTTTGCCTGGTTTAAAAATAGTAAGAAAATAAAATGAATGGCAAAACCTTTCCATAACAGTGTCCAAACAGACAGTAAAATTTACTGAGGTCTTTTCATCCTAACACAATGTTTATTAGAAAACATATGTTTATATATATAAAGCTACAACAAAACAAACTAGACTTAAATTTATATGACCTGCACATTTTGAATTAGACTTGAAGGATCATTGCCAATTATTTCTCAAAGTGAGAAAAGCAAAATAAGTGTTGTAGATGATTCAGATCATGTGATACAGACTGTGAACTGTTCTTTTAAAAAGGGAAAGTAAAGATTTCAAATTTGAGAAAGGAAGAATTTCCTTCACATTTCCAGTCAACCCGAAAGTGAATGGCTTGCTTTGCTGGATAAGGACATGGTGAAGCTCTCCAGTTTTAGGCAGCTTGTTTAAACGAAGCATAATTTCAAATACTGTGTAGCATATTGAATATAATTACAAAATTTTGCAGTGTAGGTTTGAAAAAAAACATCATTCCCAGTAAATTATTTGATGCTACCTTGAAATATTAATCTTAAAAGACAAGCTGATTGATTTGCATACTGTACTGTCACAGGAACTCAAAACTAAATGGTTGTAAATAAAGCATAAATGTAAATGTATTTAACTAAAAGATTTATCTGGTGGAACAGTCAAGGAATACATATTTTATTTAGGATTATTTAGCATCTTTATCTTTTAGGAAAATAAATTAAGAAAACAGAAAGTTAATTCTTTTTTTCTAAATTGAGAGATAGTAAAAATATTAGCTAAGACAGAAAAATAATACAAAACTGCAAGTTAGGAATAATTACTTATTACACTAGACAGAAAAAGTCCTGAATGATATTGAATCTTTATTCGAAGCACTGGTATTCAATTTAAAGAGATAAATTGGAGAACATGAAGATTAAAGGAGAATAAGAGGTGACAGTTTGGTGGAAATTTGACTATGAATTTGCAGTCGGGCCTGTACCACATAACCAGTAGTGTTCCTCATAAAACTAGCAACAAAAAATTCTTTTGCATACCGCACTGTGGTAAATACAGCTAAAAAAACTGCTGTGAATCCTATGAATGTTATAAACAGAATAATAGTGATAAATCAAAAAGAACCAAAAAATAAATTGCAAAATGGTCAGAAATTTGTGCAGGGAGGTAATTGAGGGTAGACAGGAAGGAGACATGAGTAGCCCAATATTTATAATTAATTAAGTGATAAATAAGGTTACTGATTAATACTTCTGCCATGATTCCATGGAAGTCTAATGCTAATTTTTGCTCCATGAAGACATGATTATCATATCAAACATCTTGCCAGAGAAGAGGCTCCGCTATGAGGTAGTGGAAGAATAGAAACTCTCAGAAATGAAAGACACTTACTTATTATGATAAGATACATTTCTGGAAATAAAGATATTGAATTAAAAAAAGAAAAAAAACTGTGCAGAAATCTTTTATGACTGGCTGATGTCTTTGGAGGTGGTAAAAACTCAGAAAGAAAACTGTGGCGTGTATTTAGAGCATCTGTGTACAGACTGCTCAAAATTCCAAGTGCAAGAGGTAGGGAACAAACATGGATGATTATTAGGAAGATGGAATGGATGAATGATCAGATTATTACCATACAAATGGCTAGGTATCTGTATAATACTTGTAGGTGTTTTCAAAAATCCAGTACTGCATACCTAATCAGTATTTCAAACATTAATCAGAGGAAGGACCTGTCACTGATTCCCTTTACTCAAGAAGGCTCATTACAGAGCTTGATTGTAATATTAGAACTACCACTGAGATGTACCAGGCTAAAATCTGAAGTGTCTTGTCTGCTAGAGGAAGAAATCAAAGCTTGTGATTTCATTAATGCATATTATTAACTTTTTGTTTTAATTGCAAGTGGTTTTTGTACTAGAAATATAAACATAGAGGGGGAACATTTTAATGTTAAAAGTAGGTTTCATGAAAATATACTCCCTCTCACTCATCATTTAAACATTTTAAATAATTTTAACAAGTATTTAAAGATATTAGGTATCTTGAGGGATGCTAACCAGAAAGAGTTCAATATCACTGTGCTATTTTTTTTTTAATACAAGGTCCACTTATTCTTTTGGCAACTTGGTAAATGTGTGTCTAGCCTGATATCTATACACTCTTGGCAGAAAATCTACAGAAAACTCCGGTGGTTTTACTAAATATTTTCTGTGTATTTTGTTCATCGTCCTATTTAATATAATACATAAGGATTCCTAGAAATACAGACAAGTATTCCTCTCTCCCTGTCAAATGCCACAACAGTAAGCAAAACAGCTACGTTTTTCTTGCTTATCTTCTTTCAGCCCAGCTTCAACTCCTTTTCAGCACAATGCCTCATCTGAATAGGAAGACTAAACAACGGTTTAAATCAAACATTCTCTTCACTATAACCTGAGTGCTGCTCTACAGGGTGTGGCTGGGATGGAATTAACTTTCCCCATAGCAACCTCATGGTGCTGTGCTTTGTATTTGTGGCTGGAACAGCATTGATATCACACCAGTTTGGCTACTCTTGAGCTGTGCTCACACAGCATCAAGGCTGTCTCTCCAACCACCTCCCACGCCTGCTCCAAAGGCCAGTAGGCTGGGGGTGGGCCAGAGGTTGGGAGGACACGTAGCCAGGATTGCTGACCCAAATTCACCAAAGGGATGTTCCATATCATATGACATTGTGCTCAGCAATAAAGTCTAAGAGAAAGGAGGAGGAGGGAGGTATTTGTTATTAAGGTATTTGTCTTCAGAAGCAACTGCTGCACGTACTGAGGCCCTACTTCCCAGGAAGTGGCCGGACTTCCCCTGCTGTTGAGAAGTAGAGAATAAATCTTTTTGTTTTCCTTTGCTTCTGTGTGTGGCCTTTACTTTTCTTCATCAAACTGCCTTTACCTTGACACACAAGTTTTTCATCTTATTTTCTTCCCCTGTGCTGGTGAGGAGAGGAGTGATAGAGCGGCTTGGTGGGCACCTGATGGCCAGCAAAGGCCAGCCCACCACAGTCCTTTTTGGTGCCCTAGGTGGAGTACTTGAAGAATTTGAGATAAGGACAGTAATTGGGAGAGGTAACAGGCAAAGCACGGACAGAACATTGCCAGAGAGCAGAATAATTGTGGGGAAATATTTTTTTTTGTAATTGTGATGAAAGGATGAGGGGTGGAGTGTGTGTAACTTGTCCACCTTTGTCAGTGTTGTTATGATGTTATTTTCACTTTGGTGTAGGAAATTCTTTTTGCTGATTGTATTGGGTTTCCATGGCAAGGTTTTTGGTAGCACAAAGGCTGCAGGGGTGCCTTCTGTGAGAAGACAACAGGAGCTGCCCCCTTGTCAGACAGAGCCAAATCCAGCTGGCTCCGAGACGGACGCACCGCTGGCCAAAGCTGAGCCAACTGATGGCATTGGCAGCACTTCTGTGATAACATATTTAGAAAAGGTAAAAAACACTGTGCAAGAGCACCTGGGAGAGAGGAGTGAGAATATGGCAAAGAAACAGCCCTGCAGACACCAAGGTCAGTGAAGAAGGAGGGGAAGGAAGTGTTCCAGGTGCCAGAGCAGAGATTCCCCTGCATCCCGTGGTGAAGACCATGGTGATGGAGGTTGTCGCCCTGCAGCCCATGGAGGTCCATGGTGGAGCAGATATCCACCTGCAGCCCATGGAGGACCCCATGCTGGAGTAGGTGCATGTGCCCAAAGGAGGCTGTGACCCTGTGGAGAGCCCACACTGGAGCAGATTTTCTGGCAGGACCTGTGAACCCATGGGGGACCCATGCTGGAGCAGTCTGTTCCTGAAGGACTGTACCCCATGGAAAGAACGTATGTTGGAGCAGTTCTTGAAGACTTGCAGCCCGTGGAAAGGACTCAGGTTGGAGAAGTTTGTGAAGGACTATATCCCATGGAAAGGACCCCGCGCTGGAGCAAGAGAGGAGCAGCAGAGACAATGTGTGATGAATTGACCACAACCCCCATTCCCCAACCCCCCTGCACTGCTCAGGGGAGGGGGAAGAGGTAGATGAGTCAGGAGTGAAGATGATCCTGGGAAGAAGGGGGTTGGGGGAATGTGGTTTTAGCTTTTTTCTTATTTTTCACTATCTAAAATAAAATCACGCCAATGCTTCCTTAGCTAATCTGCCCCATAGTTGCTTTTTTTTATATATCCTTGGATGAACTATCATTAGACAAATGATGATTATGCATCTGCAAATACTGACAGTGCATGTTCCAAGAAAGAGTGAAGATACAAGAATACATGAGAGAGATCCCTCACAGTTTGTGATCTCCTGTGCTGAACCAGATCTTCATCTGCTGTAAATCAGTTCATAAAAGGTTAAGTGGAAATCTTTTGACTGCTCTGATTTACAACTCGTATAGACCTGCCTTAATCACACCAATGGCTCATGACCAACTGAATGGCCAAACTGCATGACAAGTCAATCTATTTTTCACACCTATTTTAACATGTTGGCAAGTATAGTCTTATAATTTTAGTAAATGGCTGGGAATTCAAAATAATATGTCCTCAGCTTTCTACAGAAAAAGTAACAAGAATACATACATGTTTCAATCATGCATTTGAGCAGTTTTTTTAAGAAGTAGGCTATACCATTACTGTACTGTAAGAGGAAAAATGATGTGAGGGAATTAGAAACAAATATCTCTGTGTTAAAAATAGTCATCACAGCTTAAATGTCTGTGAGAGCCAGAAGAGGGGTTCAGGCTGCAACTGAGGAAACTGGAACTGTGGCTTTGGTGGGGGTGCGGCGTGTCACCGATGGAGCCCATGGTGGGGTTTGGGTTCAGTGCCACGGGAGAGCTTTGCAGCAAGCCCATGGTGTTCAGCTCAGGAGAGCCATGGGGGTCGTTATTCCCATAGAAATAATTTCTAAGGCATAACTATTGTACAGGAACTGTGTCTGAATATTCAGTTTGACCTGCTATTCTAACAGCTCTATTGAAAGACTAGGTGTATTAACCTGATGGCATACGTTTTAGGTAATACCGTTTTGAATGCCATAACTGATCTAAAACATTTGGAACTGGATATGAAATCAAAAGTTTTTTAAGTGGTTGAGAACATACCAATTCTGGCAGATACGGACTTGTTCACTATTTGTCACAACACTGAGTGAATGTCACAGAGAATTAGCAGCACCTATAATTTATGTTATCTGCAATGCAATATTTCTTCATTGTAGCCTGTAATTTCCAGTTGCAGTGGCTAATGTTGCCTTTTGCTTTTTGTTTAATACTAGGGGTAAGGCTCTATCTCTAAAAGAACATGTTAGTCTTTAAAGAGATGCAAAAAAACAACCAAGTAAACAAACAAATAAACAAAACTCAAACAAGGTAAGGTACTTGCTTCACATTGGCTTATTCCCTGTTTGACTTCATTTTCAACGGACTCCTGACATTTCAGACTGGACAAGCACAACTGCTGTAGCAAAGTGTAATGTCACAACCACATCAGTAGGGTGACATAGATTTACAATGGTAAGGATTTAGCTCACTTTTGATCATATTTCTGCCACTGCAAGCTTAGAACAGCCATTAAGCTAATGGAAGCTCCTGTATCCTTTAGAAATGCTTGAACTCACTTTGTCATGGAGTGTTATTATTCAGCATTTTGTCAGTCTATGGTGTTTTACCATGCATTGAACCTAGTGTGCCTAGCTGTCCTGCTTCAGTATGCATTAAGTCACTAGAAAGATTATCTGGGAACAGATGCTTTGACACCGTGCGTTTCATCATTGGCAGAAATGAAATTTATTATTTCTGTTTCCAAGTAAGAACATGAGAATTGTCATCTCCTATTCCTATCCTTGCTTCTTTTACCTACTTATTACCCCTGTGGTAGATGAAAACAGCTACAGGGAGCATATAAGGGAAAAGCTAGGAGTCACAAATGGAGCTAACATTTGAAAAATAAGTTATTAACTTTTCTTAAAGGATGGGCAAAAAAAGTTTAAAAAAACCACTATTTTTCACTATTAAAAATTTACTTTTAGAATTAAAATCAGAAGTCAGCTTTTCCTATTCTTTGATGCTTCTGATAACTTCTGAACTTCTGAACAGGGGTCTTGAAAGCAGAGAGGAAAATAAGGCAGGAAAAATATAACTGATGTAAAAGACCTTTGCCTTTTTCCCCTTCTTTCTCTGCAGACCACTTCAGAAGTGGGAAAAAGGAGGCAGGAAGCAGTCATATTTCAGTTTTTACCTGTGAAGACAGGTGGTCCAGTAATTACTACTCTATTATCTCAAAAGAATGTACATAAGGCAAGAGAAGTAGCAAAGACAGGAAAGGGATCTCTGAAACAGAGCTTAGGTGGAAATACAAGATGGATAAGAGTATACTTCATTATCTCTTGCTATCTCTGCTTCTGTGAAAATAAAGATCTCAGACTTACCCCAGCCTCTTCCCTCTCCTGTCCTGCACTTCTGGCAGCTACAGGCTGACATTAACACCAAGGTATTAAATAAAAAGCTGTGAGAAGTCTTGGTGAAAGGGAAAAATTGAATTGTTGCAGGAGACAAAGCAAGCAGTGACACCATGTAGTGAAACAGAAGTGATTGTAGGTAGCATCCTGGCTAAAAGAACCCACTGTCACCACTGGCTGGTTCAGGCTGCGACTTCCTTCTGACTTTGCAGCTGCAGCAGCAGCCTTAGGGAACTAGAGGAATTTGTGAGGACTCTGTGTGTAAGGGTATAGTGTGAGGTGAGGAGATGGTAAAGCTGGGGCAGGGAGTTGGAAAAGAAAGGAATGATACAAAGGGAACATGTTATACGCATCAAAACATGCTGTGTTGTTACTTAGAATAAAGCACTTAGGACTGAGGTTTTCAAAGTAAGGCATGTGACTGAGTCCCTGAACAGATTAGAAAAATCTCAGCCTTTTTTGTTTGCAAACAAACATTTGTAATTTTTGAAGCAGGGTGGGTGTTAGTCGCTTCTCCCAAGTAACAAGTGATAGGATGAGAAGAAACGGCCTCAAGTTGCGCCAGGGGAGGTTTAGATGGATATTAGGAAAAATGTCTTCACCAAAAGGGTTGTCAAGCATTGAAACAGGCTGCCCAGGGAAGTGGTTGAGTCACCATCCCTGAAGGTATTTAAAAGACATGTAGACATGGCACTTACTTAGGAATATGGTTTAGTGGTGGACTTGGCAGTGTTAGGTTTACGGTTAGACTCAATGATCTTAAAGGTCTTTTCCAACCTAAATGATTCTATTCTATAGGAAAGAAACAAAGAACACAATGCCAAAACATAACATCAATCATTTTGTAGAAAGACTATGACTAAGTTCCTGTCTTTACAGCAATAATTTAAAAACCTTATTTATGTGTCATAATTTCCTTTTTCGGAGTTTATTTTTATAGTTTGGGGGAAAAAAAGAAAAAAGTAACCTCTTTCCTCTTCTAAAGAAAAGCTACTTTAATAGGAAGCTGAGAATAAATATATGTTGCAAACGTGTAAACAAAAAAATGTTATTGCACAAATCATTAAAGGTACTGATTACTCAAGTTGCTAGTTGTCCCATTATATCCTCCATGGTTATAAAAGTCTTCACTTCACTTCACCGCAGGCCCAGGAGTTTCAGAGTTAACAATTGGTTTGGGAGGGAGGGGGAGAAGAAGATTTGGAAATATACAATATGGACAGTCAAACCATAATTCTGCCCTATCATGAATCCCAGCAAAGCTATACTGTCATGAATAATACATATCCCATCCGAATCCAGACTAGACGCAGAGTTTTTTGCCTGTCAGGAAAAAATATGGTACTGAGCCAAACCATAATCTATGAAAACAGATAGTCTTTATCTAGGTGCAAAAATTGTGTGTTTAGCATACTCAAATTAAATATAGGTTTTACACTTAAAATAAATAGTTTGTGACTATAATGCAAGTCTAGGAATGTTACAAAGGAGTTTGAAAACAGTGACTTGTGCCAAATGTGTCTTAGGATAAATGACTATTTTGATAACTTCTTTAAGTGGAACATTTCAATGTCAGTGTGTTCCCTTTTGAAATGTAGTGGAACATTTTGATTGCTCAATTTGAAATTATTTTCTTCAGTGAAATGTAGTTTGCATTATACAAAAGATCAGAATTAAACATAATTGATCATCTTTTACTGAAATGCATTCTTTTTTTATTAACAAAAATTATTTTATGTACATTTGGAAAATTCCAGTAAACTTTGGGGTTTTTTATAATTTACAGAAAAAAAAAATGAAATCACAGAATTTTATTAAATCAGGAAAGCTGTTTCCTGTTTGTTTCAGATATATAAAAAATACTGTCATAATTACCCAGATTAATTATTTACAGCTCTTACACTTTCCAATGTTCAAGGAACACCATTGAGATTAGCCAGTTGTCCAAGCCTTTGGTCAGAGAATAAGTAACATCAGTTTCCAAGAGCTACCCAGCAAAATAGAAACACTAAAATAAAAACACATCCTCAGGGAGCAAGAGTGCTGGCACAAAATCTATCCTGGGGCAATCAACTGCAAAAATGTAGCTAAACATGTGCCATCTGTGGAGGAGTTTGTCCAGCAAAATCAGCATTTCTCTTACAAAAGACACAATTGCTTTGGGATGTGATTCTATGCAGGTAAATTCAGGATATATGAAGCAGTTGCCAGCCTGTTATCTTGAAATGCCTGAAACGGTGACTGCATTTTGTGTGGCCAGGATTACTGCAGAAGCAGTAACACAGAGAAGCTTCTCGACGCTTATTCCAGTGTCCAAGTGACTTGTTTACTCCTGAACAGATGGTTGTGCAACCACAGCGTACGTCAGCTGACATCTTTATTACCCTAATAAGTAACAGGAAGAAACACCAACAGGTTTCTGTCTTGTTAACACAGTGGGATGTGAAGGCTACAGAGGAACGCCGCTAAGTGCCAAAGGTATCAAACTAGATGGATCCACCGGGAGCACAGCAAACCGATTTGCCTGGTTGCTGTCAGAGCCCTGCTCTTCCTTGCATTGCTACTTGATACACACGGCCTGTGTTTTTCTCCTAACAGGTTTACTGATCTGCAGCATTTCTTTGCATGTACATCTCTTACTTGAAAGCAGCTTTGACTTTTAACCCACTGGAGACCTCATTTCTCTAGTGTAATGCCTGTCCTTGAACTGTTTGAAAATGGTGGGGGTTTGGTGTTTTTTTTTTCTTTTTCTTCATTTTTCTTTGCTTTTCCAGGGTTATATACTATATATAGCTCAACCATGGGCCACAAAAGTTGTTTGAAACAGAGTACTCACTGCTTGAATGGAATCTATTCTTTGAATTACACCAAAAACAGGGATGGTAAGATTTGGGGCATAGGTATACACATAGCTCCGTTGGGAGCTGCCACTGGCTCAGGGAGTGCCACCGGCTGGTGGGGGGCAACGGCCTGACAGACCCTGGGGAGGGGGGAACAACAGCCCTTAGTGTCACGGTGTGTGGGGGTGTTGGGTTAGTGCCACCTCCCCCGTGGGGTCCCAGGGTACAGCCAGCTGGGGGGACAGGGGACAGACGCACTCCCAGAGCCATGAGCAGGACCCCAGGCTGAGGGGGCTGCATCCACTGTGGGCACCCCGCTCCTCCTAGTGAGCACAATGCCAGAGGGAAGGGCCAGGGTTCTTAGTAGAGCCCTTTAGACTCTGCCATTAATAAGGATTTTCTGTATCAATTAGATAATTCAGGTTCTTAGGCTGTTAAAACATTAACTGGACTAACAGTATATTCATAGCTCCATCTATAATGATATGTTCCTTGGACCCAGAACAAGATTTGGGGCATTGTGGTTGCCTTTTGGGAATGCATTGAATGTTGCACTGCTTAAAACCAGCCTACAGCTGGCCCAAAGAAACAAAAATGCTGGAATACCTGTGGTGGGGATGCTTGGTCCTCAATTATTTCACCTGTTTTGCTTAACAAAATAGCTTCTATTGGTTTGCATTACCTGTTCCTGGAAAGACAGCCCTTGTAGGGTAGCAATGGCTGAAGCAACACAGCCTTCCAAAACTAATAAAATGTATTTGGCTTGATACATGGTCTTGTCCTCTTAAATGTGCAAAGGTAAAAGGTTTTAGGAGAAGAAAATGCAAGCAAATTTCTCTGGCTACTCTCTACAAAAGACGTGACTAAGGCTACATGCATACTGTTTACATAGCGCTTACCTTCTGTCCAAAGGCAACCAGCAATCTATGGGACCATTTTGACATACTGCTTTTCCAGCATCCGTGCTTATAGAAATGATGCAACAAGTATAAAACAGTATGTAAATTCTGGCAATGTATATGTCTAAAACTGTCTAAATATCTATTTGTATGATTATTTACTGTAATTGTTTTAAGTCCATTCAAAGGTAATTGAGTCAGATGTATTCCAGTATGCTGTAGTTTTCTGCTCAGCTGAAAACCAGGTACAGCACAGCCTGTGGCAGTGTTTGCTTTCTTCCGTCACCTTGTCAGTATCTCGGCTCTGAAGGGGCATCGCTGAAGACATCTTTTCTCTGACACTTCTGTCAAAAGGCAGTTTTATTATTACTTTTCTTTTTTATTGTTATTAAAACAGAAGCAGCAGCAATCAAAATATAAGGAAAACAAATTCTGTCAACTGTGAAAGTAAGATTTCCCTTACAGGCAAAATCTGCCCCAGAGGAATTCAAAGCACTGAAACTGTGTTAAAATTACTGTATGCATCAAGGGGGAATACTTAGTGCTTTTAACAATAAAACTGTATTCCAGAAATAGAGATTTATAGGTATGTCCAATTTTATATGTTATATATCTTATAAATGAGGAACACTAGCAGTGTCACCAGCAGTGACAATGCGGTAGATAAAAAGTTCTCCTAAAAAGATAATTATTTATCAAATCCATAAAACTTTGACTACTATTAAAAGTACTACTGTGATGCGTAACACGCTTCAATGTATGCCTCTGATTAGGCTTAATGCTGACATCTCCCTGAACCTAGATGGCACTGTTTGAGTGAAGTGGCCCTAGGAAGCTCCCTGCACACTCAAGATACTCAAAAAGCAAAGCATTCTGAAAGAAATTAATAGCAACACTGCTTTTTTCTAATTAAAATTACTGGAAAAAAATCAGAAACAGTACTGACAGATTTCAGTTCCAGTATATTATACTACATCTTCGTGACTGCTCCATCTTAAAAAGTAAAATTTAGTTCTAGATTTAACTTTCATTCATTTATTTGTTTTTACTGAAACACATCCCACATTTACAAATTGCAACCAGCTATGCTTTTATTTCTGCTAGTGCTAGTATAGTCACACTTCTGGGACTTGCTGACATCAAGTACTTGATTTTCCATAACAGCACACAGGGTCTTTTTTTTGCAGTATGAGAGAATTTCTCATATGAGAGAAATGAAAGAATCTCTTCTACAAGCCCTGTTAGTCCTGCATTGATATTCCCCTCTATGTATTTCTATATAGGAATACCATTAGGATGTGTTCCTTTCTTTTCATGAAGATAACTTATTGAAAGAAGAATGTCAGTTTTACACAACCAAAGAGGACCCAGTGAAATATATAAAGTGTATTTTTGTAGTTATTCCCATTAGAGAAACATTCCCAGTGTTATGAAATATGCTGTCTCTACAGAATCCAAGATACTTGCACGTGGCTGGCAGATAGGATACGGTTTCTATAGGACACCTGTGTCCTTCTGAAGAGTGAGCTTTAGGGCATCTCAGATGAGCCGGAAAACTATGTTTAGATGTCTGAATCAGGCCTCTAAGTGGGTGGTAAGTGACATTGCTGTCTAGGACTCACTGATCATATTATTTGGATTTCCAGGGCACAGTTCATTTCCTAAACACCAGAAAGTCATTAACAGTTTGAACATAATAAAAATATATCCAAGTGTCAAGTAGTATTCAAGCCTCCAAAGATCTTCACAAGGTTGGAAGATACTGCATGGGCCTTAGAGGAGGTCTGAGCAAGAGAGAAGACAAGCATAATAAAGACCAGTCTTCTCTTTCTACCAGCTGCCAAACTGACAAATCTCTTTTCTGGAGATAGTGTTAGAAGTCAGATGAAGCATTTGAAGTGGGAGAAAAGTAATGCATCATATAAATAAAAACAAAACTCTCAGCATCTGACAAAAAATGCCTGCAGTGCAACAATTCCCAGTCAAAACTGATTCTGTTAGCAGAGAAGGGGAACATACCTAAAGACTTTTAGCCCTTTAGTTGACCACAGAAAATAAAAATGGCTTCATTCATGATAGAAAAACACTGGCATATGAATATGAATTTTCTTCTGAAAAAAAAGCATCATCTTTAATGCAAAAGAAAGGCAGAAAGCAGCTATAGGATTGTTTAGCATTCCAAACTGACTTGCCCACTTCTGAATGTCTGTTCTAAGTGAATATTTAGTAGTGCAGCTGGCATTGTTACTGATTGAAGAACTCCACTTATTGCACTGAGCATCTTACTTTCCTGGAAAAGTATCTTACAGCTTCCTACTCAATTTATCCATTATCCAAGCTCAAATTTCTTGGGGTTTTTCTCTTTTGCTTTTTTCTTTAGTTTTCCTTCCCTTCCCTGCCCTGCCCTTCCACCTCCCCCTGCCTTTCCTCTTCTATTTTTCTTCTCCCTCCTCTTTCCCTTCTCCCTCCCCGACCCTCTCCCCCTTCACCTTTCCTCTCCCTTCCCTTTAATTTTTAACAAGTCTGAATATTTACTTTCCAAATAACAAAACAAAAAGCATGGAAAACACACTTAAGTAAATTATAACCATTAATCGATAGAAATCTTTCCAATAAGAGGAGAATCCATGTGCAATGTTTTAGGGACACAGATACAATTATTTGTGTGTAAACAGAACCTCATTGTTAGAACAAAATCTGAAGTAATAGCTACTGTAGACACAGACTGCACCAAAACCTGCTAATTTTTATGCATTTGAAAATAAGGTATTTTGCTTAGCATGGAGGTAATGATGATGATGGAAGTATGTAGACAGGTTATATAAGTCTAGAAGAGGCAGCGAAGTCTGGAATTTCAGAAGAATAAATAACTTTCACCTAAAGGTTACTTTTCAAAGGGCATAAGAGAAAAATATTTGTCAAATCTGTATCAGAATATTTTTGTGTACATGTTTAGTTCGTAGTACATCATACTCTACTTGTTCTGCATGTGTTTACATGCTTAACAGTTCCAGAATGCTGCTCTCTCTTTAGCACTTATCATTGGAAATATAATTTTTACTTACACTAAGTCACAAAATCAGCAACAAAATAAAACTATCAATCATGGATAGTCCTCTCAATAGATACATGTTCAGTATAGGTAAAATATAGGTGCAGTGTGGGTACAGTATCTGCACTTTAATCCTTTAATTTCAGATAGAGGTTATCTCAGTTTAAACATTTTTCATGAATATTATTGTCTCATCACCAGTTTCAGAACTAAGTCTTATATTGTTACAAATGTCATGTATTAATTTCTTAGTGAAGCAGAGACCCAAATGTAGCAGTGACCCCAATAGTACATAGACATGATACCTTCTAATAAAAGAAAAAAAGTTAAAAATTAAAGTTGTTATGTTAATTCCTTTTTTCTTTTTTTTCCTTTTTCTTTTTTTTTCCTTTTTCTTCCCTCCCCCCCCTTTTTTTTCTTTTCTTAAACTGAGTATACTTAGTAATTTATACCTTCACCATCCTTGCTTTATTTTGGAAGTCTGTGTGTGAAGCTATGCCTTAGGCCATTGTTCCTCTAACTTAAGTATAAAAATAACAAAAGTACCAAAATGCATCTTGTTGCTAAGCTCTTATTGTTGCTGAAGATGATTCAGAGGCAACTTTAAGAAAAAGTTTTTGTTAAATATTTGGCAACTCAACTAAAATATATCCCTTTTGCATGATAATATATTGCTTTAGTACAGTGCATTTTACTTCAATATTATTATTCCACACATCATAATAATATATTAAACAAGTGCATATAGAATACATTACAATTTTAATATTGAATGTATCCAAAAACCATTTAGAAAAATTTGTTAAGGTATTGTATTTAAATGTTAAACAGGCAAACATTTCTACTATAAATGAGGGGTAGCAAAAACATTCTCCTCCCAAGAGAAAATAGCAAAAATACTCTTATGCCATCACCTACATTTCAAACATGATTGCTAAAAAAGGAGATTCTTCATAGGGGACTTGAGGTATCTCTTGCAGAATTTGCTGTGCTCAGCTTCTGTATTGTATTTTGTTCTGTGTAATAGTACAGTAACAGGCACAATAGGCCTTTGATTTTAGAAGTGTTCCTAGGAGCTACCTTTCAAATACTCTTAATGATTATTAAAAACTTCTCAACCTTAATGTAGAAAAGATACATTTATAGACGGTCTACCTATCTTCACAGATAATAGTCTTCTTTTGTAAAGTGGAATCATGGGATGTAAAAAGCAAGATCAATTGCTATTTTGCTATGAATTATTTTAAGCAGGTCTTGCCTTTCCAAACCCTGCTGGCTGTACTTTTCATTTGAACAGGAACAATATCATTTTAGTGGTAGGGGTTTATTTAGTGCAAATTCAGAATTTGATGGATCGTTAGAATCTACCAATTAATCAGAATGGAAAAGCAAAAAAAATCAACATGTGTGACCTTCCTTCATGGATGCCTTTTCTGTTTATTTAGCTTGTTGGTTGCTTAATTCGTGTGTGTGTATGTGTGAGGGGGATCTTTTCTGGGTGCATTTTATGAATCATCTTCATTGGAGAATTAACTTTAGTACCTGTGGGGTGGAAAATAGGACTTCCTTTCTGACAAAAGTGGAATATCAGTTATGACTTCTCTCTAAACTACACAGCTATGTGCTTTTGAATACAGGATTCTAATCTAAAATCCATCCGTTACATGAGTAGATCTATGCTTTAATTGGTATAACAATACCAAATGCTGTACTTTCTCAGAAGCAAAAGATTCCAGTGACAAAAATATATTTTGCTTCAGGGTGAGACTGGAGTGCAAACAATTTAAACTCCTTATTTTCTTGTATTACTGTTTTGTTTTCTTTTCTTTTGTTTTTCATATTGGCCAGGTTTGTGGGTGTAATTTCTGTAGTCATGTTGAAAAAGCAACAGTGTAACAAAAGAAATCATTTTTTTGTCTATATGTAGGAGGAATTTCCATTGCTCTTTGGGAAGTTATTTCATATAAGAGTTTGAAACCAGAAAGTAGAACAATAAAATATAGGAATCAAAGTTTGCTTTTCACTAACTAATGAACTCAGTAAATCAGAACTCTCTTCCATAATCTCTTTAAAACTATTTTCTTTTACAACTGTCTGCTTCCAGCCCACCTACCTTCATGTCTGAGCACTTTTCAGACAGTGCACTGTAATGTTATTTAAGATAGATAGAATCTTTTAAAATAAATATTTGCCTACAATTTGTTGTTTATTTGTGTTTTTTGTTTGTTTGCGTTTTTTAAATGGTAAACCTCTTTTAAATTCCTCAAAGTTAGACTGGCTATCCAACCCATTTCTTGGTAAAATACCCCAATGCTTGGATATTTGGCTCATAGAAAAGTAATGAATATAGCTAAGATAGCAAAATACTGGTACATAGGGGAATACAAAAGTGTCACATGGTCACAAAGCCTTTTTCTTGCAGCTTTAGATGCAAGTTTCATTTCCCTTCTCTTCAGTTTCAATAATTAAGTAGTTTAAATATGTTCATTAAACTTATTTAAAAGTGTTATCTCACATACATACATTTACAGTAACGTTATGCCATACTACAAATCTTTTGTAGCTCTTCTGTATTTCTTATCTGATCAAGAACATTGCCTTACAGTCTAATCTTAAGATTAACTATGATATTTTTGAGTACTGGCTACATTTAGATTTTGGCACTATCTAATAAAGACCCATATACATCCAACTCTTTTGTTAGATTCTAAATTATGGGGGATGATGGCCTCAAAATTTTAAGCTATTTGTCTCCAGATGATGATTTATCATATACCAACATAGGCATCTAAGTTAGTCGAAACAAATCACTGTTTCTCTCTTTTGACTGTGGAGTCAGGAATGAGTAGTTCAGACTTAAATCCTACCTTTAATACATCTCAAACTATGTGAGATGATTCTACCCTAAGGGTGCATCTGTCAGACTCACAGAAGTAGGAATAAATTAGCCCACACTGAAATCCTGGTCGCTGTGGGTAGATTGCTGTAGGTATTTATGATAGCTCAAATAGATCTACTTAAGTGTACAACTGGAGTCATGTACTACTGAAGTGTAGCAATAAGCAACCTGGTTGCTGTCAGATCCTATGACTGGGGGTTCCCACACCAACCAGGACATGCTAAAATTGTGAACCATAGCCCTTTTTAATATTTACTAAAATCCACTGTTACACTGTGACTTATTTTTCCAGCCTCATTTGTTTCATAATAGAATTTTTTTTTCTTTAGCAAAAATTCCTTGAGCAAATGGCAGTTTTGACACTAATGCATCAGAATAAGGTTTTTCTGATGAAATGACAAGTCAAAAATAATTTGTCTTTTGTCACATTAGTACAGTGAAAACTGAAGGCAGCTATAAAACTCAAGAGATTTTAAAATTTTAAAAGATGAGTGTATTTTTTGAAAATGCAATTTTTATTTATCTGGAGAAGAAAAAATAAGTCACCATTTTCCTCATTTAAAAGATTTGTAAACATTTCAAAAAGGAAGAAAATAAGAAGTTTGATGAAAAATACAGTCTCCACTAATTGCTGGGAAAAAAAATCAGTCTACTAATTGTTGGAAAAATGCAGTCTATACTACTTGCTGGAGTATGATAGGATTCTTTTTTGGCCCAGTTCTGTAACAGGCTGTAGTCAGAGACAGTCAACTAAGATAAATGAACTGTAATTGAGGAAGATAGATAGGCACCTCCAGGAGACAATCACATCGTCCTAAAACTAACCTCTAAATTTGATCAGATGACACTCTTGGAGACACCTCCATTGACCATAAATGAAGGCATGGATGAATAACTTGGGTTTAGGGCTTTAGTTACCTAACTATAAGACATTTCAAATCAGGTAAATGAATCATGTCCTTAGAGTGACATCGTATGTGAAGTTTAGGCTCTCAAAACATGAAAAATAAGTGTAATCTTAAATCAAAGTTTTTTAAAGAGTTACCTAGTAAATTGCTTTTGTTTATATAATGCCTGGAAGAGGTTGATTTTTACCTAAGGACTGTTTACCTGCTTGCTGTTGACTCAAAATTTAGAGTATGTCATCTAGTTCTCGTACTGAGGAAAAAAAAAAATTTTAAATCTTGCTTTGGGCAGACAGATTTTTTTAGATTTCACACATACACATACATACATATGTATATCTTGATTTCCAATGGTACTTGGTGCTATAGAGCTCAATAGCCAGTGGAGGAAAGAACTGTGTTTGCACAAAAAGAGTCAGGTCTTTAGTTCTGCTCTGGATGCTTTGTACAGACTAGCACTGTAAATACCAGTAAAGTGTATTCCCTGAACAAAATCCTAAATTGCCATACAGATACCACAATTCTAGTATTTCTCTCCACATACACCTAAACCTCAGACAGAGTGAAATGAAATATCAAAGAAACCTTATTTGGAAAATGCATATTTTTCGGATACCAGAACGACCACTTTGGGTGTATGAGCAGAACAGCATTAATGAGGTCTTTTCTTAATATGTTTAAGTTAGATCAGGAAACTGCAACCTCTGTGATCCTTATCTGGCATCTAGCTTTGGAAATCATAATAGCTACATATACTCCATTCTTGTCTCCCAGCCTTTACCTCCCTGTAATTATGCAGTGAATAGAATTAATCAGAAAATTAGGAATGAAATTTTTTACTGGACCAATATCAGTATGCTGTGTTTCATTCTGTTTATTGAAATACTGGGTGCTTCTTTATAATATTCTTCTGACATTTGTGAATCAGTGCTTACCACTAAAACAAGCAAAACAATTAACTAAATATAATGTCTTTGATTTCAAAGTGTTTATATGAAAATCTTATCATCGTCCAAATGATAATGACAATTTTCAACCTTATTGGCATTCACTGTATTCCAGATCAAGGTTAACCATTCCGTTTAAACATTTCTCTAAAAATTATGTTGTTTCCTTAGCATTCTGTTGACTTGAGTGGTTGTTCCTAGGGGTTTGGGGGGGGGGGGGGGTTTTTTTTTTTNTACTTCAAGGATAATGATTTTCAATAATGGCTGTAGCTTCATGCTAGAACACTTTACAAAAGCAATTATTGAGACAATTCTGATTATATTGTATTTTAACAGATTTTTTTCCTAAATTTATTTTTGTATTGCTAAGAATATTGGCTTGAAAGTTTCTTTTTGCTTATTTTCAGACTTCTTTTTTTCTTTTAAGAAAATTGGCTGCTTAAAGTTATTATTAGCCTTTCTATTGTTAAGGTTCAACACCGAACCTACAGACAAGTTCTGTCATTGAAGTAACTAACTGGATAGGAACATTTTAGAGAAGGAGGGTTGAGTAGTGTGGAAAGGTAGACAGGAAGTAAGATGAGTTGAAGCCTCACAACTGTACTGTTTGGCATTTCAGATACTCTCTCAGGTGCATGATAGAATTGAGTCTGGGTCTCTGCATACCTTCTTGTTTGTACTATATTTGAAGCAAACCTTGAAGGACTATGAGGAGGAATTCTTACAAAGAAGCAAAATTAATATATAGGGTTTCAGATGAACATGCCTCATTTCAGAGGTTGTCTGTTTTCTCCTGAACAATTTTTTCATTTTTTTTAACAATGTTACTGCCCTAATGACCAAACAGCATCCTTTGTTACTAGTTGCTCCTGTGACATTATGAGACTCACAGCATTTACTTCATCATTCCAGATGCAGCTGCAGAACCAAAAGGAAAAAAAAAAAAAAAAAAGAAAAGCCAAAAAAACCGGACTCTCAAGTGTTAGATCTATCAGAAGAGTTAGCTAGGATCACAATTCCTGCAGATCATCCCATTAGATCTATGCATATTGCAAGAGTTAAATAACTGTTACTGTGTACCTTCATCTCATTTCTAGCACTGGAGACCTTGCCCTCTGACACTTTTCTTTTGACACTGAAGACATCATCTCTGCTGTAGCTCTAAGGTGCCTCTGTCATTGATCCTCTCAGTGAGTAAGAGGGATTGCAAGCATTCACAGATACAGCCCTGGGATACCCCGTCCACCTCCTCGGTTTCCCACGCACGATCATGGTTTGTAGTACTCTGACCTCATCCACACCAATGTGTCCATATTGACATTTGTGCTGAGTGGGAGATGCCTGTTAGCAGACAACCTGTTACTCAAGAGAGAAATTTCTTAATATACTGGGTCTCAGTTGATCCACAAGCCCTATAAATACTTTAGCAGGGTACTTCTGAATGTTTAGTGCAGATGCTGACGGACAAAATTCTAGCTGTGTTTCATATTAATAAACATCTCAGGGAGTTTTCCTTCCTCTTGGAAAATAAAATCAGAAACTAATGTGTTAGCCAATAACTGTCAGCAGTTTATCTACATAGTCTTCTAGTGCGTGTAGATTCATAAGCTAAGAAAGTACCTATCCTGAACTTGTATGTGGGAAATCAGGGATTCTATATCATATTTCTATATTAGGCTTATACCAGAAAGAATCTTTTTGCAACCGAAAGCAACAGAATGTATAAATATTCTAATTAGAGATCTAAGTTTAGGATAGCTATCTTGACAGTACAGATGTGTGACTGAGTCATTTTAAACTCTAAGTGTTCATTGCTGTTAAATCTATACGCTCATTCCTACTTTCATAACAAATCAAGTTGACATTTCATGTTTGAGCCTTATGCAAATCTGAAGTCTAGCTGCTGACTCCTTTAAAAGTGTAGTAGTTGTTTGTGTGATGAAACATTGTAGTGGGATAAAAGATGTTCATGATGTATGCCACGTTATCAAAATTGAAATGAATGATCACTGAACAAACACAATAGGAATAGAGTCAAAATGCAGAGCTTTTTTAACATCTGCATACAGTATTAATTGAAATAAAGTTTTTTAGGTTAGACAGTGATTCAGATATAATAAAATTGCAGAGTTTCATTGGCACCACACAGGTATGGTTTCATTCCCACTGAAAAAGCATACAACATCATCATGAATTAGAATACTACTAGGTAAAAAAGTTTGATAAGTCCTGTGTGTCAGATGATACAGTATTGAATCTTAAAGTTTCTATATAATCTACGCATCCAGGGCATGGCTATTTTTGCTCCTTTATCTTTTAATTATAGAATCATAGAATCATAGAATCATTAAGGTTGGAAAAGACCTCTAAGATCATCAAGTCCAACCATCAACTAACACCACCATGACTCCTAAACTAGGCCCTGGAGAGCCACGTCTATACGTTTTTGAACGCCTCCAGGGTTGACGACTCCACCACCTCTCTGGGCAGCCTGTTCCAATGCCTAACCACTCTTTCAGTAAAGAAATTCTTGCTGATGTCCAGTCTAAACCTCCCCTGACACAACTTGAGGCCATTCCCTCTCATCCTATTGCTAGTTTCTTGGGAGAAGAGTCCAACATCCGCTTCACTACAACCTCCTTTCAGGTAGTTGTAGAGAGTGATAAGGTCTCCCCTCAGCCTCCTCTTCTCCANCTGCCGGCTCATGTTCAGCCAAGCTGTCGACCAGCACCCCCAGGTCCCTTTCCGCTGGGCAGGTCTCCAGCCACTCTTCCCCAAGCCTGTAGCGTTGCATGGGGTTGTTGTGACCCAAGTGCAGGACCCGGCACTTGGCCTTGTTAAACCTCATACAATTGGCCTCGGCCCATCGATCCAGCCTATCCAGATCCCTCTGCAGGGCCTTCCTTCCCTCGAGCAGATCGACACTCCCGCCCAGCTTGGTGTCATCTGCAAACTTGCTGAGGGTGCACTCAATCCCCTCATCCAGATCATTGATGAAGACTTTGAACAAAACCGGCCCCAGAACCGAGCCCTGGGGAACACCACTCGTGACTGGCAAATTGAAAGAACAGAGGAGATCCTCACTGGTACTAGAGTCGTTCCATCTCAAAACTGCAGTAGTAGATATTTTTCAAGAGTAAAGTGATTTTGTTAAAAGTTCTATGTCTTGGATATAGGCAGAAAAATCTTAAGATGACTGAGTTACCTAACAAATCTGATGAGACTTTTTCTTGATTCTTAGATAATATGCAACACATTGATGCTTTTCATTCTAGATTATATTCTGAAGCTGAATGAACGGGACTAGTCCCTTAACTTGGTAACAGTTCACTGAGATGACCCTCCACCAAAGCACGGATGCAACACCAAAGTGCTGCTTCTATTGCTATTGAAGTCCAGCTCCAAATGGATGATTCTGAGCTGAAGACTATAAATTGCATGGTCTATCACAGGAGAATATGCATGTACCTGAGGCATAAATAAATCTGGTTATTGTAAAACAAAAACCTTTTCTTATTTTAAGAAGTGTAAAAACTTTCATAAATGTTTAAAATTCAATAAATAATATATATACTAATAAATAAAAGATAAAGATTTTTATATTAGAAAACTAACAAACAAAAGCCCTCAGAAACCTGTGCTTTGAGTTTTGATGAAGCACATCTTTTTATTATGTTATATTGAATTTGGATAGTATTATACTGAATTTAGAGAAGATCTTTCTTCTTCTTTCCTTCATTCACCTATTGCTCAAACCAGGAAGATGATGAGGATGGTGGTTTTTCCAAACATACTGTGGATGATTCAAACAGAATGTTTCAAATAACCTACCAGGAAATTCCTTGTATTCAACCTGGTATATTTCTAGGTGCCCCAGGTAAAGAATTGTCTTTGCTGCTAGATGAAACAGAAGATGGTGACATGGTAAAATTTGTCTGAACAGCTGTATGAACAGCCTATAGCAATGTAATACTGTCATGCCAGTTTCATTCAAACCCATGAAGATGTCAGCTGTACCTGGTGTCTTCAGTTTAGTCTCATATAAGGTTGCTGCATCTCCCCTTACAAATAGTTGAAGATGAGCATAAAATTTTCTGGTATAGTCAATGCTGCCATGCACTTGAAAACTTACAAAAAATAACACAAACCTCATTTTTCTATTTATTGGTATGAAAAGACAGATGGCAAGGTAGCACTGTGCTGAAAAACAGCATGATACTGATAAGACGGAATGAATGACCGATCAAAGCCACACAGAATATGTAGCCCTGTAGCCCCCTAAACATATTATTGCCATTGGCCATAACAGGTCACCAGCTTTGCACTGACTTTGCAAGGCCTCAGAATTGATGTTCACCAGGTTTTCTCTGGGCTGTCTTGACCTTTCTGGAGCTTTGTTTTAGCATGTCTAAGTACAACTGCCATTCTTTTCATGACTGGGGGTTTTTTTTACACTTTTGCAAATCTTTAAATAGCATTACCATATTTTTATACAGTTAGTAGCAACAAGTAGTTATGCCATGTAGAATGGAATTTTTATGACTAGTAGAACAATTTAGTGTACAAGAATATGAGCACAGTATGATAGCAGAAGCCTTGCAAGTGGGAAACACAGGTTATAGTTGGGGGGATATACAGGATATGCAGGCATGGGGTGTTAAGAGACACATATAAGCTGGCAAAGGAGTCTCCACGGTTACAAAGAATTCATCAGTGGTCGGTTAGAGAAATGCAGACTTGAGTGCTGGAGGTAACAAATGGAAGAAAAAGCAAGTGTGTTGTGGTTTAACACCGGTAGGCAGGTAAACACCACACAGCCGTTCACTCACTCTCGCCCAAGTGGGATGGGGAAGAGAACGGGAAGGGTAAAAGTTAAAACCCCCACCTTGTGGGTTGAGATAAAGACAGTTTAATAGGGAAAGCAAAAGCTGCATGTGCAAGCAAATCAAATAAGGAATTCATTCACCACTTCCCATTGGCAGGCAGATGTTTGGTCATTTCCAGGAAAGCAGAGCTCCATCATGTGTAACAGTTACGTGGGAACACAACTGCCGTAACTCCAAACAGTCCCCCCTCCTTCTTTCCCCCAGCTTTTATTGCTGAGCACAACGTCATGTGATATGGGATATCCCTTTGGTCATCTGGGGTCAGCTGTCCCGGCTGTGCCCCTTCCTAATGTGCACACCCAGCCTACTCTCACAAGATGCACAGTATACATAGCCATACCACAGCACCACACAAGCTACTGTGAAGAAAATTAACTCTATTGCAGCCAAAACCAATACTATTTCCACCCCTTTACTCTATATAGAGTAAATTTGGATCTATTGTGGAGTTCCAGATCAGTGAAGAAAAAGTGATGGTGTAAAAGCATGTTAGAAAACATAAGAATATCCCCAGCTGAACCCTACAGTGAGGAAGAGGAAACCATCAACATCATCGTCCTCCTCGCAAAGAAACTCCATCATTAAAATCACACTTATTCTGGCTGAGAACTGACAATACTGGCACCTGGGAGTAACTCTTCCTAAAACTCAAGCCCTCAACCTTAGGACTCAGAGGGGCAATGGAAAGGTGAACATAACAGCAAAGGAAGGTGGATTCACTAGGAAGTGTGTGTAGAGCAGCTCTAATGGTTTTATTTCTATTTTCCGCAATATTATTACTTTATTTTCTTTCTCTTTTTTTCTTCTATAATAATTACATCTGAATTAACAATAATTCCTTGATTTGACTGATATGATTTTCATCACTTGTAAATCATTGACTTGTCTTTTTGTTTATTTTTTGCCCATTTGAAATTTTCAGTGTAGCAAATATCTATTACCTGGTGTGGGACAGGTTCTGCCTACCTGGGTCATCATATCCTGTGTTATATAGGTAAATTAAGTGAACCGAGATATGAAATCACTGGTCTCATACAAGAATGTACACATGGTACCATATTATATGGATCCTGCAAACAAAATGTGAAAAAATCCCATTCCAAAATATCCCCAACCTATGACAGGAAGCAGTTCTGCAAACACAACCTTTCCAAGTAACTCCAAGTAACAATGCTATGTACTGTCAATTTTCAACTATACGCCTCTTACACACAAAGGACAGTTCCTCTTTCCTCCCCACAACCTTCTCTTTTATGCACAACTCGATCCTTAGACTTGTATCATCCAAAATTGATCAAAGTATCAGAATAGTTAAGGAAATTAATTCCTAGGATGGAGTTAGGCATCCTGTAATATCCATAGCCCTCATCTTTGTCTCATCTTCCCCTCTCACTAACACCATCTAAGAACATTCTCATGCCATCCACTTCCACAAACAGCTGTTGTAGTTTGTGGAATATCCTGACAGAAAATACACCAGATGGCAAT
>WAAD01013143.1:17279-38475 GCA_013389945.1 Fregata magnificens
GGTGTTAGTTGATGGTTGGACTTGATGATCTTAGAGGTCTTTTCCAACCTTAATGATTCTATGATTCTATGATTTGTGCCTGGTAGGTCATTAATTTACTTTCTGCCAGTTTTAATGCATAGCCTTCTCAGAGCTGGCAAAAACACGCACTGGCACAGGATTCATAGTGATTGATGGTCATCATCCATCTGACATAACAGGTGAGAAAAAGAGGAGGTGGACATAGGAAGGGCTACTGGAATTATCGAGTGAAACACACCATTTATTACAAATATAGTGAAAAGATTGCCCTTCAATATTACATTAACCCTCAGCAAAGCACATTGCGGTGGATACTCTTTCTACCACCATATTTTGTCTTAAAGGGCTTGGCTTCCATCAGCAGAAGAATTTAACTGCCATTTCCCACTTAAATCAGTTTCTACAAATCACATCAGTAGGTGTGATGTGCACTAGTAACTTTGAGGATTTGGGCCATTGAGTCTTAAAGAGCAAGGCAGGCAAAGGGCTGGGTAGGTAGCATTGAGAAGTAGAGTGATTTGTCCCTTACAGAGGTAACTCGTGGACTAGAGCCAACAGCTTTTCAAATCCTACTGCCGAATTATATCAGTTTTTGGATGTTTCCTTCAGAGGGAGGGAAATAGTCTTGTTGATACTGGACTCTCAGGCCTTTCCTGTGGTGAATAAAATTCCCTTTTCAGGGTTCCCAGCTGATTTCCATTTCCTATCCAGACAAATTCACCCCTCTTCCCAATTCATCCCTCTTCGTATCTGTGCAGCTGAGGGCTTGTCATTACCAGGGGTCCTAATGCAGGCTTTTATTGCCCACAACCCATCTGACTACATCATTGGTTGGTTCTAAGAGGTTGGCCTTGGTTTGCCTTCTTTCAGCTGGTTCCTGAGACATCTTGCTTATCTACAGTCATTTACTGCAGGCAGCAATGGGCCGTCCAAGTCCTGCTAACGGTCAGGCAAGAAGTTGCATTCCTAAATTATATAAGTTCAGTGGAAATGTAAAATAATTGAATTTATCCCCAGATTCAAGTGTATTTATCATTCTGGCTGAGGCCTGCATTATCAGAACAGCATGGGAACAAATTCTCATTATACTGATGGAAATCAGAATCTGTTTCCCATGTAAACCATGTGGTACAGCTCCTTGCTTTTGCTGCCATATGTTTTCATGATCACAGTGATTTGCTTTGGTTGCTTTCATTTACCTCCTAGAAATATGGGAGTCAGGGGAAATGGTAGGTGCTGTATTTGCTTCTGCTCTGTTGATGGCTCTGTGTGTTATTCAATTCCAAGTATTTTTTTCCAGATAAGAAATATCATTAAGGTATTGTTAATGGTGACAATATATCACTCTTTAGAGCAAGGTGAAAGATTTATTTTGTATTATTTAAAAAGCCAGCCCTTTGGAATATTATAAGCTTGGGAAACTCTCAGTTACATATTTAAGATCAAATTTGTCAATAGGCTATTATCGTTGTGCACTTTTTATCTCTGAAAAAAGGACTCCCTTTAGCTTTCACATACAGATTAAGCCCTGTCTGCTGAGGACATGGATTGCACCAGGATATTCAATCTGTTGAATCAGTGATCTTACTGGGGTGGTGAAGAACTAGAAAATCTGATTCTGTTTCTGGGGACTCAAGAATAAAACTTAGTTGGATGGACCAGAGTTGCTTTCAGGTATAAACTGATATATATTGGCTCCACAAATAGAGCTCACTTGGGATTCATTAAAAAAATTGAGAGTTATATACCAATGGGACATCTTTCTTTAATAAACGGAGTCTGAACAACAAAACCTCGAGCCCATCTCAGCTCATTACCTTAGTGTCTGAGCACTGGGCATTTTGATATCATTACAACAGCCTTGGAGACAGGAAAGGGCTTATTGCTCTTTTTACAGGTGAGAAATTAAGGCAGAAAAAGCAACTGGGATCATGTCCAAGATCACCAACAGGAAGTCCTCAGCAGAACCCGGAATGTAAGCCAAATCCTAGCACCACAACAAAGATGCTGACTTACCTGTCTAAGCAGCATACTCTTCAGATCTGGAGATAGTCATAGTCAGCTGTAAGTTTGAGCCCTGGGTTTTAAGCCAACCTACAGCATGAAAATTTCCTTGTATCCAGATTTTTATTAAGCATTGTCCATCTGTTGTCCAAATTCTGTCAGTTTTAGGAGAAACCTCCATGCCTCAACATTTCTCTCCCTGACTTTAAGTGAACACTTTGCCTGCCAGACATTGATCTTTGATCTGGATTTCCTTGCCAGCCCTTCAAAACAGTTGCTGTCACCATGGCATCTTATTTCCATATTGTGTCTGAGAGCGACAGCAATTATTTCCCACTGGAACTGACTTCAATGTCACTACACTGATTAATCAGCAAAGATTACTATAAGGGAAAGTATTGGTCTTCCTTTTCCATTGGAGCAGGAAAATGCCAGATCTTAGCAGCACAGTGCCTTGGGGACGGCTGCATTAGTTTCCAATGAAAGGCTCTGCGCAAGTCAAGCCTCCCATCCCCCACGCCTCCCCTCCACTCCTCTCTTCCTAAAACACACACCAAGGTTTAGTATAAAGTTAATTCTATAACCCAGGGTTCTTTTTTTTTTTTCTTTTTAATGCTACTGACCTCACATTTCCTTGTCAGTTGACACCAAGCAATTCCCCAGATGGAGAGAAAGATTTCCACTTTGAATATCCCTGAAACACATTTAGAGCCGAAGGCTTTATCATGGGAATAAAAGCACTGAGGTTCTCACAGCTGGGAAGATTTATACAGCTGAGCCTTACCAGCTTAAATGCCTACAGACAGAAACAGCTGAGCTATGTATTATTTCTTTTCCCCGAACTTGGAAGGGAGATGAAAAATGCAGAGGCAGCCTGCAGATAGATATGACTGACAAGGGAGGGGCAGAGCTGTCTGTCCGTAGCTGCTGCAGTGGCATTTTTATAAGACAATTTCAGCACCAGAGGTGAGGGGGCTGGGGCTGACACGATCGCTATAGCCAAGAGGAACTGCCCTTTCAGCTAGAGCACTCCAGACATTGCTAGGGAGTCTTAAGCATCAGTCAGGGAGGCGTGGAGCTGATGCCGTGTTGATGAGCCCCGGGGGAAAGGTGTTCAGTGGAAGATGCGATGAGCTGAGTGCTCTGCACAGCAGAATTGCTGTTCGCAATCTGTGTAAAAACAGAAGCTAAACTGTCTCTGCTCTTCTCACCATAACAACAGCAGTATTTTATTCTTTAAAAAGTGAGGGCAGATCTTTAAGACTTTTATCTGTCTCCCAACAGGCATTCAATGGCCATACTTCCCTTGGAGACAAACAGGAAGGGAGATTCCCAGAGGCTCAGCTTGCCGCCCGCCCACACGAAGACGTGCTGACCTGACGGAAGCAACCTGCAGACTCCTCTGAGGAGTCTACGCTTGTGCTGGCCAAAGGTGATCAGAGCAGCCCTGAGAGTTCAGCAGCCACAATAACATGAGCAGGTCTGTGCCTGTGAGCATCCCCTGCCTCTGACATGCATCTGTTGCCCTGCGTATGCACTGCCTCTGCTGTCAGTTGTCTTTTGTGTCACCTAAATCCTGGAGATGTGGGGTCCACTCTGTGCTGTGCATGGCTTCATTGCATCTCTCACAGCCCTAGGCCACAAGGACTCTGGTTATTCCACCATATCCAGGTGCCTTTGTGTCGGAGAGGGGGAAGAGGTCTAAGAGCTCAGCCTGTATGGGGTGGTATGTCCACCCCACAGTGAAGAGGGGAGACCTCCAAAGTCCATGTAACCATGCCATGCTCCTCATTGCTCCTGATTTTCCCACCCAGACAGCATGTGGTCCAGCAGTGCATTGCTTCTCCCTGTGTGCCCAGCCAGGCTTGGGCTCCAGCATCCCTTCAATAACATGTTCACTCTGAGCCTGGGGCCACCCTTGCCTTATTATAAAATAGAGACTACATTACTTACATTCTTAGGAATGCCAGTGAGCTGTTTTTGAAACAGTCGAGGTAAGGATGGCCAGTATACTTGTAAATCATCAGAGGAGCAGAGCAGCATTTTCTAAATGCTGCCAGTAAATCAGCATAGGAGGGGAAAAAAAAATCAACAAACCTGGATATTGATTAGAAATGTCTTTCAGCAATAGGGAAGAAAACAGAATATCCTAAAATTAAGGGGTCTGGAAAACAATTTAAAAGATTGTATTGTCAGTAATAATGTATCTAGTGACTGAAGTGCTCAGAAATAATCAGTATCTCTGCTTGTCCAGCCTGAGGGACCTGGTAGGGGGTCTAATTTACAATACAAGTGAAAAACCTGCCCTTTGAACACCAGGTTACTTGGGATACTCAAAAATCACTCATTCTGCAAAACTTATGTCATCATGTCTGCCTGTCAATATCCAATTGTTGTCTTATTCTTAACTGTAATTTTTCGTGGAACGTGGACTTTAAACATACATGTAACAGCTGTTAATCATGTTGCTTAACACAAGAGCCACCCCCCACGGTCAAAACAAAAGTCCATTTACCTTAATAATCCATTGCTCACAATAACTGTAAATAAGAAAAGAATGGGGTCATCAGAACTAGACACCAGGATTAAAGGCTTTTCATCAATTTATATCTTGTGAATTTATATAGACCATATAGATGTTTTATGTTTTTCCTTTATCCTTTTGGTAGCTCTCTGCTTGAATTTTGACTGCCCTTGGGCACTGGATGGATGCTTTACCGGGAATTGCACTCAGCAGTTCCCAGATCTTTACGATGAGTGAGAAAACTAAGGTAGAATCCAGCACCATGCAGATATAATTTCTATCCATACTTTTTGCCACACGAATTGGAGCTGCCATTTTATTTCCCATTTAGTCTTATGAGATCTTCCTATAACTTCCCAGTTACTTGTAGATTTCATTAAGCTGAATAAGTTTGGATCATTTGCAGGCTTTGCCACACAACTTTTCACCCACTTTTTCTACTGCCTTTTATATGTTTTAAGAGCATAGATCTTTATGGATTTCCACTGTGAACTTCCTTCAGTTGTATAGATTTAACATTTATTTCTAACTTTTCCTTTTCCTCTTTTAAGTTGATTCAAATTGTGAGGATGGTTTATTCCGTTGTCCTGTGACAATTTACTTTTTTTAAGACTGTAATGAAGGACCTCATAAAAGCTTTTCTAAATTCAAACTTCATTATTCTAACTGGAGCATCCTTTTCCCTATGCTTGACGGCTGTGTCCTACCTACACCTACTAATTCAGCTCCTCTTGTAGTTTCTACTGATTTGCCCGTGAATCATGGCAAATTTATCCCTGAACCCTTTTTAAAGGTGACTGTCACATTTCCCGTCTTTCATAACTTTGACACCAAAGCTTATTTATGCAAAAGGAAACACACTACAGCTAGCAGCTCAGCAATTTCACATCTGAATTCCTGAGGCCTCCTGAATGAATGAATGCTGTCCAGACTCGGAGTCTGGTTCCTCCTATTTTATTCACTTGTCCTAAAAGTTCTTCCAGTGAAACTTCGATATGAGACAGTCCCTCAGCTTCACATTCCAAAAAATAGCTCAAATATGAGACAAGCTTTTCTACAGAAAGCAGCAGCACAGAGAATTACCTGCAATGGACAGATCTTCGAGTGCTCCTTCTATTGCTTAATGGAAGCATCCAGAGGTTTTGAAGAACAGTATGGACTAAGGTTAGTAAGAGCCACAGAGTAATCTGTTTTTTGTTGTCACTTATGTGTGATGGCCTGGCTAAAAGCGTGTTGCTCATTCCTTCTTCCCCTCAGTCACGACACCTGACTAGTGTTTTAATCCAGAAACCCTTCTCAGGTCCCTTCAGGCTCCAGCGACCTCCATCTCCACCACAAGGTCAAGCTCTGTCCTTGACCTTTACTAGAGTCACCAGGAGACTGATTTTTGCACCACAGAGGCACAGCCAGAGTGCAGACAACAGCTAGTTGCAATCCCAGTATTAGAATCAGCACTCTCCAAATCGTTATAGACAGGAAAATGAGAAAAGCTGTCGTCTTCTTCTAATGTTTTCATATGCTCCACTGAAATTAAGGAACATCTGATGGGGACCATAAGAGACACAGTTTAGGGGTGGGGAAGAAGTACAGCCTTGTCTCACGGAGCAACGTAGGCAGGGGAAAAGTGATGACACTCTAAGGTTTGGGAATGGAAAGAGCCAGTGGTATAGAGAATAGAGGGAGGAGAGGGAAAGCCTTATAATCCCTCCTTTGGGTGAAAAATTGGAAAACTCAACCTTGATGCATACTATTCCACATTTCCTTATCTCCTGTGAGTGACTGAACCCCCCCCCCAGTGCAACATGTCCTCAGTCCTACAAGCATTTCCCTCCCTCTTCAGAAACTCCAGCCCCAGACAGTCAAGATTTATTCCTTTGAAGAATACCTTCATGCAGGTTCCAGGTGTATTTTTGTACACGGTTTGGAGACTTTTGCTGCCTTGCAAACTCTACCTTGTGTATCCTTGGCTAGTCAAGCTTTGTTTTACTGATTTGCACTAGCCCAGAGTCTAGCCTGCAGACTCAAAAATGCTCTGTGCTAATCCTGTGTGACCTTCAGCGTTCTCTTTGGCTTTGTGGCTGCCTTTCCCTGCCTCTGCAGACACTGAATACAGGAGGCATAAAAATGGGAAAACTAAACTAGGGAGAGGTATCACTGGAAAGCCTAAGCCTGTAAAAAAAATTAAAAAAAAAATCAGAAACTTGCTGTCTCAGCTACAGACCTCAAAGGGTAATGACTCTTTTAGTAATCATAAAACATGTGATTTCTCTTAAGCATTTGGGAAGTTGTAAGAAGGACTGAATTAAGTTCTGGAAGCCTTGAAAATTATAAGGCATCTTAGTCAATATTCACAGGATTTGGGAAATGTATCTTTGTTTACGAATAAGGAACAATACTTGTCATCATATGGTGTTCACAAATGATGGAGATGCAAGGAAAAATTTTTAGGTTCTGAGTCTTTGGCCCCTGAATGAACTTAATTTATCTCAACTTAAAAGATCATTAGAAATTCGCCCTAAAATATTTAGAAAAAAAATGGATTCTTTAAGGGCTCTTTCACAAGCAAAACAAATATCCTTACTACTTAATGGACCATTATCTCAGCTATCAACAGCAGATAACCCCCCAGGAAGCCCCCCCTCCCCTGAAACTAGGTTGCAGATTCATTTTCCCTTCTAGGTTTTCTGGACAGAGCACACCCGGCATTTCTGAGCTGCACAGGCTCAGTGTCTCTAGCAGTGGGATCAACTGCATGATAAAAACCGCTTATAATTGAGAACTTGTATGGGAAAAATACACAACTCTTGAACACTCTGGCATTTTGTGTCTATGGATGCAGCGCTAACTACTTATACACACTCCATCATTGTTTCTGTGTATGTATGATACCTCATCTATGGCTTCGCTTTAATTGTAGAATTAGCAGGGGTTCTCACTTGGGCTTTCTGCCTGCTTCCCATTTCTCAAAGAAAAAATGCTCTCCTGAGTTAAGTGACATTTTATCTTACACTTCTGTTTAGGGAGTTGGGGACAGGTGGGTTGAAGAAGGAAGTAGTGACTTTAGGTTACCTGTCATTTTAAGAGGGTAACTCTCCCACTTTGTAGTAAGTACAAGGGTACAATCATCAGAATTGTTTATGGCTTTCCAGTAGCTTCCCAAACCTTCCACAGGGTCAGAAGCCAAACTTTTTCTTCATTAGGAAAGAGCCCATTGCAGTACAAAGGACCAGCAGGGTGAGAATGGAGGTCAGCACTAGTGACTGCCCTGTAATTTGGGAGGGCACTGCAGTGTGGCCGCCCAGCTCCAAAGCTGGTTGCACTGGCTCTGCTATAAGGATATATTCTGTATATAAAAGGACTACAGGCAGGCCTTTGGGTCACCCAGAGAACAGCTGAGATTTATCAGATGGGTATTGCCTGTCCTGGTGATATTAGTGTGAGAAGCTCAGACACTACTCCTTGGCATTAAGGAGCTAATGAGGATCACTCTGTTGTAGTCCAGAGCTAAATATTTCAGCAACAGTAGGATAAGAGATAGGACAGGGAGTGGGAAAACATGCAGAAATCTTTTCTCAGACTGAGAATATAGGAAATATGTGCTTGTGAACTTCTTTTATATCACTTTGTTGGCAGAGGCACATTTTGATTTTATGTAGTGCTGCAAAGGGATTCCCTCTGTATCCCTTACAGGTCTGAAGCTTAATGTTAAAGTATCTTGACTCCAGGACACAAGACAAAGAATGTCATTGTTTATTCTTTGATGTTATAAAGCATCTTATTCTTCAGGGATCTCAACATGCTGTACACACATTAATTAAAGTCCATAGTACCCCTAAATCAGCTGCTATTATTCCCAGTTGATTGATGGAGAAGCTGAGATGAAGAGAGATTATACGGTACATTTTCTAATGTGGGAGTATGTGAAATTAGACCCACAAAATTCATGGTTCAGCAATTAAATGGAAGCAAGATGATATTTTTCACATATACTGAAAAACCTCTATGTTCCACTGAAACAACATAAAAAATTGTTCTTTGAGACCTTGGTGTCACAATACTTACAAAACTGCAAGGATTTTTTGGATGAAGGAAAGCTAGTCTGCATGCCCATCTTCAACAGATGCCTCTGTGGCATCAAGTTCAGATCTAAATCCAAATATCCCCATGATTTATGGCAATTTGGATTTATTGTTTCAGTTGAAGCTACTAAAAAGAAAGGCAACAGCCAAAGCAATGCAGGCAAAGCTGAAACTGTGAAGCCAGCAGGTAGTATCAGGCAAAGCATGAACCCAAAACGGCTACTACAAGAAGAATAAAAAATTCAGCTGGTGCACACAGTAAACTGAGTCACATATCTTCATATTTTATAATGGAAGAAATTCACTGGATAAATCCTGGTCTCACCCCATCTGTAATATCTAAGAAATAATTTTAAAAGCTTCGGTGAAGATTGCTGACCATTTTTTGTCTATTTACTTTTTCAGATACTGAATTTTTTTTAGAAGAGTAAGACACAACTTTCTGAAAGGCAGATTTAATCCTGTTCTTTGAAGAAACAGGCTTTAGGAGCTCCGTCTTCCTCTTCACCAGAAGTATCCTCAGATGCAGCTTCCTCCTCTTTCTCTGGTTCCTTGCTCAAGTGAAAAAGATACCTGGCTGATGGATCACGGTATTACTCAGACCATCTGAAAACAAGAGGTTTGAAATAAACTATATTTGAGCTAATTGCTGTTTTGTCTTTTGCTTTCTCTTCAGGTTTCACTGTTGCTGCCTTGGGGCAGGTGGGCTTGCAGCATCCCAGACCAGGGCTCAGAGTGCTCTTGTAGCCCTGACTCATGCTGGGGCTTTCCAAGGGATTTGGATCAACACAGACTGGAGCATCTCCAGCTCCCAGACCAAAGTCTGGCAAGTTTTGTCCGCTTAGTTTGGGAAGATGCGATGGCCTTGTCTACCATAGCAAGCTGTACGGTGCACGCACTGAAGCCAGTGGATCTGTACATGCAGCTAGGGGATTTTCACTGGCTCAGAGGCAGCAGAACTGGACCTCTTGCCAGCTGCTTTCTGATTGTAAAAGCAGTGCTCCCACTGGATAATTTTGAATAAGCTGGGACAGAGAAACATTTAGGATCTGAAGAGAAACCTGAGTCATATTTACAATTGCTATTGCAGTCAGCTGAACAAATAAAACAAAATCTGTTTAAGCTTAATAAACAGGATGTAACTTGTTAAACCTTAAAAAAAATACCTAAGCAAGCCAGTCCTTTGCTGTTATTGCACTGAATTCTATTTCTGGCTTAGCTACTGTCTTGCTCTGTGACCTTGGCATGCAATTTCCCTCCTGTGTCTCTCCATTCTGCCTCCCACCACTTTTCTGTCTTGCCTATTTATGTTTTCTTTTGCTCTCAGTATTCAAGTTTATTTGTTCTGTCAATTGAATCCATTCTAGTATTCAGGGAAGACTGTTCTCTAAAGCATTTTGTCATCCAAAACATTCCCTAGAATATCAAAATTGAGAGTAATGGAAAGTAAATAAACATTCACAAAACATTACTTCCACATGGAGCTAGAACCTTATTATACCTGGCTGCGTGACAAGTCTGTCAGTCAGTAACACTTATTTCTCTTTGCAGTTGGCTGTGCCACAATGCTCCTCTGAGTCTGTTTTTTCTGAATCCTAAACTGCTGTATATCCTCTGCAGTGCCTGGTACTGACCTTAAGGTTTCACTTTTAAAATGACCAGGAGGTCCTCAGATTGTACCAGTCTGCATCCTGTGTGCAGCAGTTTGAGGGATGTGTATGTAAAGGCAGAACTCATAGCACAGGGCAGAGGAGCACCTAAATGAGCTGTTTCTATAAGACACACTTGAGACACAAGTCTGAAACGTTACCTCTGCAGCTCAGACTTTCCACTTCTGATATTTTGTGATTCACAGTCCAAAGCTGTTTCCTAAACATGTATTCCAAAGTTATCAGGCTGAGTACCAAGGAAATGATTCACTTTCCCCTTTTAAAAAGCAGCTGCTGTGTGTTGGGGGGGCATAGCTGCCTTTTACATTGTTCAGTGCTCAGACACAGGGAGATCTGGATTCAGCTCTCTTCAGCCTGACATTTTTGGGGTCAGGTCCTAAACACCAGGACATTCCTACTCACCATACTTGCAGCAGTACCAGTGTGCAGAAAAAGAAGGCAAGATTTAAAGGGCCAGAGGCAAAGTGGGAAGAGATGAGTATATTTCTTGTCGGACAAAAATGGTGGATTCTGGTCTGTGTTGCCAAAAAAACTCAAATGTTCTGTACGAAGAGACGTTAGACACAATGAATAAACAGGGCTGAATCCTCTCCCTTTCCTTAAAGGGCTTTTAACTGCTAAAGCATAAAAGATACTTTCTACTATTATTTCACAGAATCAGAGAATCATAGAACACCAGGTTGGAAGGGACCTCAAGCATCATCTGCTCCAACCTTTCTGGGCAAGAGCACAGTCTAGACGACATGGCCCAGCACCCTATCCAGCTGAGTCTTAAAAGTATCCAGCATAGCGGAGTAGACCACTTCCCTAGGGAGATTATTCCAATGGTTGACTGTTCTCATTGTGAAAAATTTCCCTCTCGTGTCCAATCAGAATCTCCCTAAGAGTAACTTATACCCATTACCTCTTGTCCTCTCCACGTGACTTGTTGTAAAAAGGGAGTCTCCATCTTCTTTGTAAGTTCCCTTCAAGTACTGATACATGGTGATGAGATCACCTCTAAGCCTCCTTTTCTCAAGGCTGAACAAACCCAGTTCCCTCACCTTATCCTCATATGGCAGGCATCCCAGACCCTTGATCATCTTGNTTTCCACAGAGCTGCTCTCCAGCCAGGTGGATCCCAGTCTGTGCTGCACTCCTGGATTATGTTTTCCCAGGTGCAAGACCTTACACTTGTCCTTGTTAAACTTCATAAGGTTCCTGTTAGCCAACTCTTCCAGCCTATCGAGATCTTCCTGCAGGGTGGCTCTCCCTTCCAGAGTGCCTACTTCCCCACTCAGTTTGGTATCATTGGCAAACTTCATCAGGCTACGCTACGCATTTCTGGGTTTTTGTTTTTAAACAAGTGGTTCTAAAATCAAAGTTCGTGTTTTGGGCTAAACACCAGGATCTCAATATGTCTGAGCAGTCCTGCGTCTTCACGGGCCCCATTAACACTCAGTTTCTGAATCCAGGCAGAGCCTAGACCTTCATAGAGCACCCACCCAGAGCAAGATGGTAGCATCTGTGGGTATCTATCTTGTGTTACACTGACAAAAGCATATGTTTCCATGACACCTCAGGCAAATAAGTGATCAGGCAGGGTTTTATGGTGTCAGCACCATATTTCTATGTACAATTTACTTTTCGTTCCTTATTCTTATGTCAGGGTCTGATAATCTGGTACATTCAGCTGTTGTTTTTGGAAGTGGCTGTCACAGATCACGATGGTGGGTTCTGTCAAGACACAGCACTGACTGAAGCAGGCACACAAGGTGAAAAGTTGTAAGGAAACTGGACCAGCAATTCTTATTCCCACTTGAGATCTTGAGGGGTTTAGATGCCTGAGACAGCATATGGTCGGTACAAGAGGACCCAGCTCAGCTTTCCTGTGCGCTGATATCAGACCTGGCTTTTTTAAAGCTAATCTAGATTCGGACCACACCAGGTAGTGGAGTTGTAGTTCTGTTTAGAATGAGATGAATAGATTAGCTATAACTCAGATGTGAATTAAGGCTGGTTCTTTTTTTAATAAAAAAAAAGGTGTAAAATGTTGAGGATTTCACTGTTGGAACTTTGTGATATTGGGATAGGCAGAGGTGGCCTCCGGTGGATGCAGGGTACTCATCAGCTTGGGAGGGATGCTGGGAAAAACATACTGAGAGGAAGGGCTTCTTGTGCAGTGGTCCTGGGGTCGCGTTGCCCAACACTGCTCTCATGAAATCTTCTGACTCCTTTCCATTGATCTGAGTTGGGTTTCTGTCAGGCCAACAGAGCAAAAATGCAAGGACTTTTATTTCAGGGAAGTGTCCTTGCAACTGCTATTCCAGAGGTTTTCAAGCTGTTGTGCATTGTACTACTAGGATATGAGGAATATTTCTAAACATCTACCAATAACTAATTAATTATTTAAATCCACCATAGGGTTGTCCACACCTCTGTTGGAAGATCTGCAAATCAAGCACTCTTTTCCCTGTCTGTTACCAGAGAGGGACAGAAGAAATCTGTCCATCTAGTATATTACTCTACTTTATTAGTTTACCTCATTAAATATGTTCATATGTAAAGGACTGAAGTCTGTAATATTTTATAGATTGTAGCAGTTCTTTACAGGAATGATTTAGAGTCCTACATGTAGGACACCTCTAGTTCTCAACTCAGTGACATGATCTGCATTAATCCAACATGACACAGATGTAGATCTTCACAGTTACAATGCTAAAATTGAGGACTAAATCCCCTGAAGTAAAACTGGAGAAAAGGGGAGAATCAATACCAAGAGCTGAGTCCACTTGACTGAAATCACATCAGCTGTGGATGCATCTCTGTATCGCTTTCCTGTACCTTGTAACCTGCATTCCTGAAAATCCTTGCAAATGCAGTGGTTAGGCTGGTGAGATGGATGTGGTGGTTAGTGCTGTTAGTTCATGCCATATGGATCACAACTGGAGGTTCTGCAACTTGTTAATGACCTGTCTTAGCAACAGTCTGCCTGAAAAGATGAAGAAATGGAATCTCCCCGTATTTGCTGCGCTAAGCTTTGTGTTGGCAAACACTTGCTAACATATGTCACCAGCTTTGAAAAGACATGGTTTATTTATATGTTAATTACTGCAACACTTCGGGGAAAATATTTGTTGATACAAGAGCTGTGTAAATAGCCAAGTGCTGAGAGCTGTTGCCATTTAAAAATAAGTGAGTGCTAGCCAATAAGAATCAACAAAAGTCTACGATATGAAGGGTCTCTCCTTGCTTATGGCTCAGCTCAATCCCACTGAGATCTCCATTGACATCTGTGAGTTGCGAGTCAATCTTTAACAGTTCCTCATGCAAACATTAAAAAAAACTTCATGCACTTCCTTCCCTGAATTGGTGCACTGCTTGAGACACTGCACTACATTTGAACTCAGAGGATGGAGGTCACTTCTGGGTGACAACAGGGAGTGGAGGGTGTGTAAGTGTTGCTGGAAGCAATGTCAGTGACAAAATACATCTCATCCTTCCTCAGACCCAGGACCTCATCTGGACATGGAGGGGGGCTGTTTTGAAGGTGTCATGCCTTCTGTGAAACAGAAGCCCAAGGCCTTCACAGCTACGATCATTAAAAGTACCTCAACTCTGTTTGCAAGAAAATTCTGGCATTTCTGCTGTCTGGGAAAGTTGCTGGGCAACGTGTGGAACTTGCTGCTCTGAGGTCTCCTTATTGGTCGCCAATGGAAATGTTTCCCTTCAGACTGGCCGCGTCCCACGCTCCCAGCAGAAACCTGGGTAATAACATATCAGACTCTCCACAGCCAAATTTCTAGGTTGTAAAGTACTTCACAGTGAAAATTGTTCTGTCAATGTATTGAATTTTTACAGCATTGCTATTAGCAATACTGTTTACCTTGAGGGAAACAGCAAAAGAAACAATTCTCTTGGATCTACTTGGTGGTTACAAACACCGCATTGTTTACCAAGAAGTTTACAAACTCCTGGTTTTTCATGAGAGTAGTATTACAGGGTTGTGATGATCAAAAGTGAGACGTGTATTTTTTCTGCATACATAGCTGAGAAGCTGCTGAGTGCCACACCCTTTCCATGCGTGGGCAGAAAATTGCTTATCTTGCAACCCATGTTCTTAACCAGTTCTTCAAAAATACACAACTATTGAGACCTGAGAACCCCAGAGATTCCCAGATACCAAAAATACATATTTTGCTAGGTGTTGTATTCACACTAAGGACTAGAGTAAAATGTGGGAAAGATAAGAAACAGCAATACAATCTTTAGTAGCTGTCTCCTTAAAGCCTGACATTGCCATGTGAGTATTTTCTATGAATTTAAATGGCACTGGTGAAACTCACTCCACAGGCAGCCTGTAGTACAGGGATAGCACAATGTATCTGTGCATATGATCAAATGGAGATGTCTAGCCACCATGAATGGGGAAAAGATCACACTATTCATTCTGATAAGTGTTTGAGGTATCAGTTATGTTCATTATATCTTCTGGAGAAAATATAAAGCGGGGGGGGGGGGCATGAAGGCATGAAGGATGAACTTGCACAGCCCTGGTACCCACTTGTCTACCAGTTCTCAGTAAAAGCAATACAAAAGTTGCTGGTTTATTAAGTATTCCTTTCAGGTCAGAGACACGATGGTTCAGATGCTCTAGAAGGGACTTCTTTGCTCCACTGAGCTCAATTTAGGGACAGAAAAGTAGTCTGCTCAGGGCTGATATGTTTGGCTTCATTCCCTGCTGTAGAACATCAAAATCTCAGTGGCTTGTGTTTTTATGGCAGTGATTGCTGCACAACTGTTAAATAATTTTAAACCAAATACACTAGTACAACAAAATAATAAACATTGTCATTCAGAGACTGCTTCTTCCTGGTCACAGTGAATGATCCTATGAATGTAAAGGTTGCCATGGATTTTCTTTTAGATTATTACTGCACTCTTGTTTGAGACCTTGCAGTGCCTGTGTTGGGCGGGGCAGGAATTATGTTTGATCCCCAATTCATAGTGAAAAGATAGGAAACTAAATTTATGAAACCGCTCTGAGAGAGGAAAGGTGAGTGGGTTTGGAAATATATCCAACCTGCAGACCAGCATCACTGCCAAGAAAAATAAGCTACTGTGTTCTGGAAGTGGCAAGCAGAGGACTCTGCCTTGATAAGTGTGTTTTAGCCCCTGATCATTATCTGTACAGTTTAAACAGGGGACGATCCCATGTTCATCAACAAACCTATCCTATGACCTGCACGCTATTCTGAGAAGTCTCAGAAAAGCAGAGTGTTCAGGAAACCACACAGGTTAAATCGAGGAGTCGCTAAAGAGTCTATATCCTTGGCGCCACCCAAAGAAAGAGCCATTTCTGATGATGTTCACAGCTTACCCCACATCCTGTTTTAAGACAGAGCACCTGCATTAACTACATTTTTAACCAGCTAGCTCTGATTAACCTATTACTGCCATAATATCTTCCACCCCAATGAAACTTGCAGTATCTCAGGGGTTGCCTAAAAAAGCATCCAGCAGTGAGCAAAGCCCCAGGTGACAGTTTATGTGTCAGGTGCTTCAAATCTGTAGGGTTTCTGGGTTTGGTACTGCCCTTGGTGTTGCATGTACAGCTGTTGCATGATGTGGTCCTGTTTTCAGGAGTAACACTTTCTACATCCAGTGTTCAGCAATGGGCCGTACAAGATATCACATCTCAGCACAGTGACTTATTTTTTCATTCTGGGAAAGTAGAAGGAAATAAAGGCCTCGTAGCTCTATGCACAACTTCATAATATGCCACCTTACTTCTAGCAGCTGTCAATAGCAGAAAACTGAGGAGACACTGTAGAAGATGAAAACTACAACTGCTGGATGCAGTTCCCATACACATGCCATTGTCCAAAAGAAAACAATGATTTTTTTGACTGGTCACAAAACTCTCCAGGGTCTCACAGGCAATCAGTCCCCAGAAGTCTCCCTTGGACAGTTTAGTTTAATTCGAACTTTTGATGGATTGAAGGGCCAGGTTTTACAGGATCCCACGTGCCAAAATCCTTTGCCAAGGGTAGGCTCTATCAATTCCACGTGGGTAATTTCTTACCATTTCTTTACATTAGCAAGCAAGTAACATCTTCTTCCTCCAGTCTGCCCCCCCTGTTCTCAAGTTGAGATTGATGGAACAAAGCTTCACACCAGGACTAAGTGATGACATTTTCTCTCTTTCTTTAACCTGCTGGTACTCAGTTTCCAAAAATCCTTGGGAAGAAATAACTGGGTAAAAGACATCATACTTCGGCCTTCCTTTCATTCCAGACAGTCTCTGGTGAATCATCACCATCGTGGACTCCATCAAGACTTGTGTATCTTGACCTGAGTTTCTCCTATGGCAGATACAAGGCAAAACGGTGGCCGTCTATGAAGTAGGAGGTATTTGAAGAAAGGTCAGCATAGTAGCTGTGGGAGTGCTGGTGCTCGCTGTGCAGTGGTGCATGGGCTGGATAAAAAAGCTTTGGGAATGAGGACAGAGGATTCTGCAGCAGTTTATTTTCTTATCCTTTGTAATAATACACCTTCCTGGCTTGTTTTACAAGGCTCTTTTGTCCCTCAAAATTCCCAGAGAGAGCTTCTGCTTCATGTTCATCCACATGTGGTGTTTGAGGAGTAAACGGAAGAGAACACGTGTGGGCACATATGCAGAAACAGCTTTTCTACAGCAGTTGTTTCACAAGGAAGGTGGCCTTGGTCATCAAATTAACCACTCTGACCAGCGCTGAAGTGAGACTGCTGGTCAATTATGAAAATGCAACAGGGTGTAATGGAAGAGTAAAGGGATGTGAAAAACTGAACTTCAATTACGGTAAAGCTGAGGTTTTTCAGCTGATCGGGATGTTAAACTTAAGTTACTTCCTCACTCAAAACGAGGACACACCCAGTGGTGAGAACAAAACAAACTTGTTTTGATTATTGCTCTCTTCCTTTCACTTTTCAGACTCTCCAGCCTGCCTCCATTGTCCCAGTTAGGGTTGTTGTGTCCTTGCCTAGGAGAGACAGGACTTATTTTTGGCAGCTGTTTCTACTAACTGGCTGGCTTCATAAGGAGCAAAGATGCTATCATTGAACTGCAATAAGATCTCTGCATTAGTTCCCTCACGTTATAAGATGGCAGTGAACAGGGCTTTTCTTAGTTTTCTTTTTTTAATTGGCTGAGTTATTACTTATATGAAACCAACCTTATTTTAAGCTTGCTCAGTGAAAGGCACAGGAACAAACACTAGTCGATGCCCTACAATGACCTTTCTAGTTGCTATTGTATAACTATGTCCTGAAAATATTTCTCTGGCAAATGTCTTTTTCTCTACTCAGATCAGAACAGCTTTCCCTAGATAATTTAGAAGTGGATTGTGCCCAGCCTCACACAAGATTGGAGAAGATACTTTTCAAGGAGCCTTTCCTCCTCTGTGCCCTTGGACACAGGCTGGAATAATCCCACACCTGGAGAGAGATGATCAAAATTTACCTAGAGGATCTGGTTTCTCAACTCCAACTCATGTCTTAGATACCTTTGAAAATGTCATTTGAATCTGCACTGCTTGAACCATGGTGCATACATAGTGCCCTGCAGTCATTGCATTGCACACCTAGGAGAAACAACCTCATTGCATATGCTGAAATCATTGAACCATTTTAAAGCCCAGTGAGACTGTAGAGCAGGGATGCACAAGTGAAGGTCTCCCACTGTGTCTGAGCCTTACAAATATTTCTGTGGGCTATTTTTAAGGATTTTGGAATATTTGGGAGATTTATTGCATCTGTATTGTCTGTATGTTAACAAGGAATAACACTTTAAAATGTCCAACTTTTACTTCCAGGATTGACTTGATCAGCGTTCTGTGCGTGGATCCTGTGGATAGATGCTACCCACTCTGACTTTCAGGAGTTGGCAGAGCTTAGCAAGACATCTACTATTGTCTTCTAGGACATGGAAGAGCGGTTCTTTGCTTTACATTTAGTTTGTGTTTTGGCATTGAAGAAAAATGAAGAGGCAGGTTGGTTTATTTAAACAAAGTATATAATGTATGCTGTAGACCTAACTGGGATTTTCCCTGACTTGAATTATTCTTCCCACTGTGTGGACGGGGAGCGTAGGATTTAGGCTGGGCCTGTAATTAGTATATACATTCTTTTTCCTTTGAGTTTTCTGTCACTCCTTCCCCCTTACTCTCTTAACACAATGATTTTTAGAGTGTTTTCATTGTAGGAGCAGAATTAAAGCCAGTATGAACTAAACCATACACAGTTCTTTGTGGCACATTGCAGAACCATTCCCTAATGGAAAACAGATGGGTTTTTTTCCCCAACAGTACAAAATTCCCGCTTTTCTCCCTGTGGGACACAAGCTACTGGCTTTTAATATCATTACTCATCTGTCTAACATAACTGGTTTAAGAACAAGATGCTTATAGGATTGCACTCCTAATTAAATTCCTACAGCTCTCTCAAGTTGTCTTTTCTCTTGGGAACCTTGCATGTATGCAAGACATGAGGGTCTGCATTGGTACAGGTTTACTTGACACTTGCGTGGTTTTTACTGGCACTTACACATGGCAAAGTCCTGAGGGACCTCTCATGCCTTGTTCTTGGATTCAACACTTGTGAATCCTGAGCTTAACTCAAATTGAAAATTGTATAGGCCAGATTCCCAGCTGTTGAATATTGATATCTCTTTATCAACTCCTGCTGATTTCCATCAGTTGAGGATATGTGCACGGCTATATAGGTTTGAGAGTGCCCATCTGTTTAGCAGCCAGCAGGGGCAGTTCTCATCAATGATCCCAGCCTACAACATTTGAATTCTGACCCATCCATCATTGTCCCCAGGGTGATAAGTCTGACGGAGGATAGATTCAGTGGCTACAGACTGTTTGTTTTAATATAGTTTTGTTTTCTTTGCTTGGCTCTTATTGAGGCAATTAGAGTTTAAATTACCTCTCATCTTCCAGGTCAGCCGTAAGCGATAAAAGGGTTCCAGTAAAGCTATGGGGAGAAGATTACATGCTGGCTTCCTCCTCTAGACTTGCATGGGGAAGAAATGTAAGGTTTTAATTTCCAGACCTGCTTACAGGATGCTCATAATTTTTACAAACCACAAGTTTTGACTATACTCCTAGTTTCCCCTGCTACCCAGAAAAAAGATGAACATTAAAGCAAAGCTGAAGAATGTAATCAAAATGGGATTTATGTCCTGAGATGTCTTTAAACGTCCTTGTAGTATTTAAATAAAGTTGAAATTATCTTTGTTATTTGTGCCGAGCTGTATCATTTCTTTGACATATCCTGTCCTATGAAATGGGAAGTGGTTTTGCAGACTTCTTTATATAGGGCCTCTGTTTAAAATAGTTTGGGGTATTTTTTTTCTTCTTTAACTGTGATAAGAGAATCTAAACACTGTTTACATTCTTCAGCCCTCTGCCTTTTTATCTTCGAGTGAAGCTCTGTTTTTCTTTGAAAGGTAAAAATGTCATCCTTGGATGAGAATAGCATTATGCTAAGACATCTGATCAGACAATATGTTATTGCCAGTAAATCAAGGGAAAGCATGAACTCTGCACTTGGCAAAAAAGGATTCATAGCTCACAAGCTGCAGCTGAAGAAGAACTTAGCACAGCAAAGTAGGATCAACTAAAACAGAAACAAGGATTTTGGCAGAAAATCAGGAAGCTGCACAATAAGCAGTGGGTTCCTATCTCTCAAGACTAGATGCAAAGAAAAGGAGGCGACAGCAGGGGAGGAGTGGGGAAGGGGGCGGGAATACCTTCAGGGAAGGAGAGGTGGAACATGGTATTTCCTTGTGTACAGCATAAAGCATTTTTATTAGTCTAGCCTAACTGTTTCAAATTTGGGAAAATGAATAAGGACAGAATAATTATAAAGGGAGATTATCACCTGGATCTGCTCCTTTAGGAAGCAAAGCTGTCAACTGACTGCAACATCCACGTGGAGAATCTCCTCACTGGAGGAGAGCTCTGAAATGATATAAAGCCAATAGAGATCACTCTGACACCAACAACAAATTTGCTGCCTACCTAACCTGCTTCCAGCCCCCAACAGGAATAGCTTCCTTACAGCAAGTAGGCTATAACAGCTGCCAAAGCCGCATCTGGAGCCTTGGATTCTATAAGCAAAGCCCTGATTGTCTCTTCCCAGCTCTCTTGCATCAAGTGCATCCCAGGGATGAGCTTGGTCTGAAGTCCTCATGAGGCAGAGCACACAGTGGCTCATTGTCCTACATGAATGGGAGTCATTCAGGCAGGGAAGACGTCTACTTATCTTACTGAGAAATACATAGGGTGAAACAAGAGCACCTCATTTCTGCCACCCAGTTACCTCCAGAAAATGTCTGAGATGAGGAGAAAGAAATAGAATGGTAACTATGCAGAAAAATTTGCAGGGACAGAGATTAATGGAGATAATGAAGAGGATGGACTGTGGAGAAGTATGAAGAGGTGTTTTGGCCATGGATTGGAGACAGCACCATGAGTATGTATGTATGCATGTGTGGTAATTAATTTGAAAGGAGAGTATCAACCTTCTGCACAAGGACCCCTGCAGAAAGAATTGGCAAGTAAAGAACATGAGGGAAATAAGAATGGCAGATTATTCAGGGGAGGGAAGCTGGAAGACCTAAGCCCACTCAGCAATGGGAATTAGAAATATAGGAAAAAATGGAAGAAGTGGCTCAAAAAAAAGAGAAACACTAAATAAAGAAGACTGAGGTGCATGAGCAACAGATTGTGGTTCCATTCATAGAATCATAGAATCATAGAATCATAGAATCATTAAGGTTGGAAAAGACCTCTAAGATCATCAAGTCCAACCATCAACTAACACCACCATGACTCCTAAACTAGGCCCTGGAGTGCCACGTCTACACCTTT
>WAAD01013143.1:39116-53401 GCA_013389945.1 Fregata magnificens
GATTTCACTCCATTCACCACCACTCTCTGGGCTCGGCCATCCAGCCAGTTTTTTACCCAGCGAAGTGTATGCCCATCCAAGCTGTGAGCTGCCAACTTCTCCAGGAGAATGCCGTGGGAGACCGTGTCAAAGGCCTTACTAAAGTCCAGGTAGACAACATCCACAGCCTTGCCCTCATCTACTAGGCGGCTCACCCGGTCATAGAAGGAGATCAGGTTGGTCAGGCAGGACCTGCCTTTCATGAAGCCATGCTGGCTGGGCCTGATCCCCAGGTTGTCCCGCACCTGCCCGGTGAGCTCACTCAAGACGAGCCGCTCCATGATCTTCCCGGGCACCGAGGTCAGGCTGACTGGCCTGTAGTTCCCCGGCTCCTCCTTCCGGCCCTTCTTGTAGATGGGCGTCACATTGGCTAGCTTCCAGTCATCCAGGGCCTTCCTTCCCTCGAGCAGATCGACACTCCCACCCAGCTTAGTATCATCTGAATGGAAATGTGTGTAGGAGAAAGAGTGGAAAATATGTCACATTACTTTCAGGGTTAATATTTCCACGTCCTTTGGGCACGAGGGAGAAAGGAAAACTGCAGTAGGTTCACGGTGAGAGAAGAGGAAGGTTTTACTAACTTTCTCTCTGTTCTTTCAGAAGAAGAATGGCTGTTAGGAAAGCCAAAGATTAACTGTTCCCCTCAAGAACAAGAAGGAAGATAAAGGTAATTTCTCTAGCCCTTCCACTTTATCTTCCTTTTCCCCATTCCTTTTGGACCCTGCTGAAGGGGTTTTGTATCTGGAAGCATGAAGGAGACCCATGAAGTCTCTGGTGCTGAGACAGTCTTTGCCTTCTGTTAAGCACTTTTGCTGCACAGTAGCATCATGTTTTTCTGAGTCCAAGACTGAGGTATCAAACAACTGTTTTATCAGCCATCCATACTTGACCTGGGGTCAAGGAGCAGGGGAAAAATGCAGGTACTATGGTATAACTTGGACCCTGTGCAGCTTGAACTAAAAGCTTCAATTTGCATCCTCTGTGACTCTCTTAGCTCCATTAAAACGATGCAAAATACCAAAAATTTCCTCTGTATTTAGCAGCAAAGATAAGATTTCAAATATTTATTTGGCCTTTCTGCTGCAGTGGCTTTTTGAGAGAGGGTACCAACTTGCTTAATTGCCTTCCCAGTTCAATCCAGAACTAGCACACTGAGCTTTGCAGTGCAGAGGGCCCAGGGAAGCTTGCAAGTACATAAAAAGCAGGATATTTATTAGCTTCTGACTCATAAACAAACATGGTTTGTTCTGAAACTGTAAAAGTGTAAACATGGAAGTGGCAGTGGTTTTTTTTTTTTTTTTTAGCGGATGAATAAGAAAAAAGAGGCAGGTTTTTCCACTTAGAGAGGACCTGGACAAAACTCCAGGTTGTGACTCTTTATAGGAGTCGGTGACTTGAGATGGATCCTGCGGGAGGAAGTCACAGATGTGAAGTAACATGGATTGGTCCCCTGCTGCAGGCAGTTTCATTGTGAAGTTGAACTCCAACCTTCACGTGGTTTTGGGGCAGCAAAATGCAGGAGTGAAGTTCTTTAATCATTCCCATGTAGCCTAGGAGATGGGTCTGCTGAAATGCTAACTAGAAACTGCAAGTTCCATCCCCAGGTCATAAAATCTACTGATTTTATGGCATTTATTGAAATAAGGTTTTGTTTTCCTCCATGCTAGAATCAAGTTCAATCACAAATAATCTAAACTAGGAGCTGAATCATTTCATTTCATTGGCCCCATGTCTCTGGCAAAAACACCTCTCATCTACTTTACTGCCAAGCGTATGTTGAATGCCAGCTTGAGTGGGTTTGTGTCCTGTATCAATGTGTGGTTCTATGTTATATCCAGTCTTCACTAAGCAAAATACAAAAATCCCAACAGAAACCAAACCATGAAATATTTCAGTTGGAATGGGGTAGGGACTGATGCACACTTGTCAATTTTGAGATTTGACAGTAGTAAGTTGTTTTCTCAGGAACTCCAACAAAATTGTAGGTTGTCTCAGATCATAAGAGAAAATAGCCTTAGCCCTGTGGGCAATGCATCAATTTTCAATAGCAACACAGCAATACTAGTACCACAATGAGGTTTGTCCTGACCTCAGAAGGAGTTTGCAACCTAGAGAAAATCAGGGATCAGATGATTATTCCATTAGGGAATATACTAATTCCAGATTTAATCTGGACTCTTATACTTGGGGTTTCACCCCTTCCTCTCACCCATCCCCCAAAACCACCTCAGCCATGCATAGCAAGATGTGCAACTCAAAGGCTGGATTTAGCTCTCACTCAGTCTGGCAACCTGTTTTCTTTGTTGTGAGGACACTAGCTACCTCAGTTAAGCTCTGAGCATCCCCCAGAACCACCCCACATCTCCTGGCGTGCCTGGGAGGACAGATACATTTATCTCACAGTTTGAGCAGCAACACTGCATGACAAGAAATCCTAATGGTCCACATGGGAGCACCGTGCTGACAGGCACAGTGCTGTCATTCCTGGCACGGCTATCCAGACCTGAGGGGGTGGGTAGGATAAGTGCTGCACGTTGGGAATGCAAAAGCCAAATTTTAAGATGAGGCAAGCTTTTGTTTTCCATCTACAGCCCTTCCAATTTAAATCCAATGCATGTCTTCCAATATAAATAATATCACAGTCCTGTGGTCTATAAACAGGGTTGACTAGAACAACCTCTTTCACCACTGTCAATCAGGCAAGTTCATCAAAGCATTGACTTTTAAAATATATGTTTGAGGAGGAGACAAATACCAGCCTGTTTCATATGTGACTGCCCACCTTTGTCTCTCTGAGTTCTTTACTTCTTATGTTTTATTCTGTTCCCTTTTTCCATGCATTTTCCCTTTGCTTCTTTGTAATAAGGAGGAAATCTGTTACCCTGAGGAGCTGCAACTAAGCCCATCCTATAGGAAAACTGTGCAGTTAGTTAACAGCTACAATGAACTGACACATTCAACTGTGTGGATTAGATAGTGGCTGAGGACCAGAGGAATGGATCTCTCTTGTGCCTAATCAGTGCTGGAGCAGAGGAAGAGGCAGGCCCCGAACTGAGACATGACATTTCAAAATTGTCTTCATGAGTTGCGAGACAAGAAGCAGCAGGCAAGGTAGAGGCACAACTGATGAAGTACGAGACAGACTTCACCTAACCCGGTGTCATGACTCTCACATTGGCTGGTGGAGGACTTTATAGGAAAGGATGTAAGGAACATGATTTCTATGCAAGGTGACCCTTCCCTGGCATCCCTCCTTCTGGCAGTCAGCAGCTCGGGAGTTTTCTCCCAATAATCACAATTAATGACCAACAGTGGGCCTCTCCTTTATGCATCTGCCAACCCCCTTTTTGACCCATTCAGAACGTTGCACTCCACATCCACAATTGCGTTATGTGCTGTGCAAAAAAAAAATTCCCTTTGGTTTGTTCCCTGATCATTTTACGAGGTGCCTGCTAGGTATGAAAAAGTATTCTTCCCGTTAGAAAAAGCACAATATCAGTGCTCTATTTCAGCTAGATAAGCAGCCACAATGCAGGCTGGCAAGGTTTCAGAGGTGTGTATTACTTGGTAATTCACTGATGTGAATGCCAAAGGCCTAGCTTGACTTTAAAATGTTAGCCTTCTACTTCTTATACTCTCTTACCTTTCTGAGACAGATTGGTTGTTTCCTTGCAATAATTGTAATCTCTGAAAGTAGCTGCCAGACTGCAGACACTGAAAAATACAAAACCTTTTGAATTGTATGTGGTGGTCTTTTTCTCTCTCATTCTGTTTTTCCTCCTGCAGTTAAAACATTGTAACTTTATGTGTTTTCCTTCTAGGCATTTTTATGTCATCTGTAACAGGAGGTTAAGCAAAACTTGATTTATCTAGACTGCCACTGCTTCAAAGACTCAATGGCAACAGAACAGAAAATCCTTATCTTATTTGCCTTTGCTAGTAAAGGGTTTGTGTAGTCATGTTAGCTAGTGCTTTTATGCAAGTCTTGGGACCATTTACACAGCAATCAGAAAATGTGTCTCTTTCCAAACAGTTTCTCAATGTGATTACATGTCCTAGCCATTATTTGTGTTCCTTTTAGGACTCTTTTAGGCTGGATCATATGCCACATTTGGGTGGATTTCACTGGGGTTGGATGACTCCTGAGATTTCAGGAATCTTTTGGGAATAAGTCCACAGCTGGTGCATCCTACCTTCCCTGGACTCCACTGGGACAGTGTGACAGCATTCATGTTGATCAGTCTGCAAGGAATGGAAAAGCAAACCTCCACGGATAAATGTGAGGTCTGTATCATTTATTAATTTCCTTTGGACATCAGGCTTACAGTGAAATCCACAAAATTCAGAGATGCCTAAAATGACATAGAATCAATTTTGTCATCTCTTTCTTGTAGCATCCATCCTCTCCCTCTGTTTACTGGGATTTACTATGAGTGTCTCTTGCTTTAAGTAATGTAGTGCTCATAATCAGAGCAATAATCCCTTAACCTCTCCTAGCTTGTATCCTGTTTGTCTTCCTGCTCCCCTTCCTGTGAAGTCATCGACAGGTATACTCGAGCCTTATTGTACTCGCAGTAACAGTGTCATGCTTAGTACATCCTGGGGCCTGACCTTGTCTTTGCATAAATAGATACTTCTTACCATCTGCTCATCAAATGACCATCACCAGAAGATGGGGTTTCACAACCCAAATGAGGATGCACATGTGCTATTCGGTGCATTAGAGCTGCTGCCTAGAATACGACATCTTATTTGAAAGTAAACAAAATAACTTATTACACTTTGGCACTATACAGAAGCCTCATGTATACAATTGCTTTCACCCGTAAGGAAAAACTGGACCTAAGAGTTTGTTTTTAAGTCTGTGAGTCAGTGAAAACAACCTCATCAGTATTAGCAGGCTATAGATTTGGAAAGGAATTTAGAGAATACAGAGAGGGAATTGCCACCTGAGCAGTTTCTATTCCTACAAGCACTAAACATATCACGTTAACCATGAAATAAAACAAACCCCACTATTAACCTGGCTGTGAGATGATCTGATAGTCTGTGTTTTTTGAAGTGTGAAAGCAAAAAGCTTTCTTTGAACTAGAAATCAATGGAGATAACATTTCCCTTTTCCCCTGCTACAGCCTGGACATCTGACCCCAGAGCTGGAGCCTGGGTCCTGGTAGTGGAAAGTCCTTGACTGGTGGCAGCGAAGAGAAAATCATCACCTGCTCAGTCACAAACAACACATAGGCCTACAACACTGTTTGTTAAGTAAGATCAGCTAATAGTTGCATAGCGGAGCTTCAAAGCTTCACAGCACAGTTAATGAAGGCTTTGTAGGTGCCGTGTCCCCACTGAAGCCTTGGACTTTGGGTTTGATATTTAATGAAAGAAATCTAATGCTGTTTGGACTTACCCAGTTTTTGGAATCAAAAGGAATAGAATTGCTAGAAAGTGAGCACAAATTTTGACCTCTAGGCCTGAACTCAGCTTTGTTTACACCACTTAAAATTACTTCACTAGATTGGTAGAGCAGATATCCTGGTGTGCAGGTGCAAGAGCAAACCTTGGATTGGAGTCCCAGTCCAGACTAAGTTTGATTTTTGGAGAAAATTAGGTGGAATTATATGGACAGTCCTAATTGTGCTGTTGCCTCCAGAACCCCAAGCTGATGCCTAACCTGTCCACATGCTTGGCTGCATTGAAGGGAAGGTTTGTTTTAAAAAAGATTTCCTATAGCTGTCCTTCTCAGAGGAATTAGCTCAGTAGGTTTTTAAAGAAGCAATCATTTGCAGTAGCATTGCAAACTTTTTAGCCCACAAGTTGAAATATATAAGATCAAGGGGGAAATTTTGTGTATTTTAATGAAGGGGTTCTAGCTCAGAAGCTATTCTCCAGAAGAAAAAACACCATTTAAAAGCTCAGTTCATGTTGTAAAACCTCCTTTGTTAGCATTTTCTTACCATAGAGTATATACAACCTTAATTTTTAAACTTATACATATATATATATTTAAGTATGACTTCATATATGGGCATCTGAACCTTTTAATTTCCTTATATTTCTATATTTCATTTTGGGTGAGCTGAAGTATCTTCCCGTAATTCCAGTATAGTCAAACAGCACTCTGTCAGACATAACATCGGCTTATGAATGCCCCCTCTGAACTCTCTTCACTTGGTCACTCTCTTCTTTTTGCCCAGCATAGGGTCACACTGCCAGCAACGCGATGTACTGGGTACTATAAAAAGTACATTCATCACACATCAGTGCAATGCAGATACCCACATTACCTCTGGATGGGGTATCAGAAGGCAGCTGTGACAGCAAGAAGCTCCAGTCAAGTGAGGAGATGAGTCCTAGTGAATCTTCCTTTGAGATTTTACAACTGCCCAGCTCTGTGAGCAAGTGGGTTTGTGCTGAGCTACCAGACTGTGAATGACAGCAGCTGAGCTGTAGGCACCATGTTGCCTTCCAGCTCTGCATAGGCTCCCCACCTTTCAGCAGAGGGGTGACAATGAGCAGCTGAGCAGGGAGTAACACTTCAAGATGCTGCAACTGTTTGTTTGCTCACAAGACTCAGGGATATCCAGGCTCCCCTGCCTTTTCAGAGCCAGCTTGAACCCTGACCAGCACTGCATCATGTCTTACAACAAAACTGATGGCATTTAGCAGAGAATGCTATTCACGTGTGTTCTCATCAAGTCCACACTAATTTAAGCCTGTATCCTTTTAGTGCTGCTAAAACCCAGAACCATCACTTCTCTTCAAGGTACTGGAATTTCTTGCAGCAGAAGGGTATCTGATGGTGTCCTTCAGAAAAGCCCTTCACATTGCTTCCTTTATCCTGAGTCCTTCTGCAGTGCCAGAATTTTTTCAGCATAGTAAAAATATTTCATTCATTATCAGGAGCTTAGTCATCTGATTCTTGGTGCTGATGCTGCCTTTCAGAACAATGGCTGGCTGCCACTCTGTCTGCTTCTGTGGGAGAGCTGTGCTCTGTAATCTCTGTGTGTTTCTTTCTCTCTCTCTCTTTTTAATATCCTTGGCTGTATCATGGGAATTGATTTTTTCTAAATGTCCACCTGGTTTGTTTTCTCTTCTTTAGAAAGAGAGACCAGGTGTTAATTTGTACCAATGTCACTGACTTCAGATGATAATGAGTTCAGAGAGGATGGAAAATCAAAGTCTGTTCCACCATGTCTAGAGGAGCAAAACTGTGTGGGGAAAATTGTCTATGGCTGGGCAAAGTAGGGCTGGAGGGCACACTACCCCTCCCTTACTGTGCCTTTTATGTAGCTGCCTTTATCCTCACTTTAAATGATTGGCATGACCAAAGGACCCCAGGGGAAAAGATGGAGAGAACAAGAAGAGCCCCACAAAGCTGGATCATGCATTAGGTGTGAATAAAACAAAGCCAGACCAGCATAGTTCTGATCAGCTTTATTCCATCCCTTCTGCCCCTTTGGGGAAACCTGAGCTCACACGTGTCAGCTACTAGGAGCACAGTGAGAGGTAAGCTGAGCTGCCTTTGCATGTGGAGAGCAATGTGGCCACAGATGCAGACTACTCTGATCAAAGTCTTCCATGATGGGAACATGAGGTGTGGAGGATCCCTGGGTCTAAATGCATTTTTCTTGGCCCAGCTTCCACCCCAAATGATATCATACTCATTCCACTCTCATGTGCATAGGAAAAATTAGCCTGAGGAGTTTTTGCATTACTTTATTTCTCTCTGAATTCCCTTACGCTTGGAAGGGAAAACAGAAATATTATGATCATGAGCATGGTAGAAATGTTGGATATGAAAGGACTGCATGAAGGCTTCTTGATCAGGATATTAACAGCAGCACTGTTGCAACATCATGTCAACATCATGTTATTCTGTTCTCTCTAGTACAAAGGACTTGTCCAGATTCTCCTTGTGTCTCCTTGTCCGCAGCAGGGATGTAGGCCTATAGCCATTGTTTGGGAGCAGAGAGAGAATCACAGATCACATTTATTGTGCTGAGCCTCTCACAGAGAATTTGTAGTTTCTTTTTTATCCTCTTTGAAGGCGAGCCTGAGAAATACTTGTGCACCTTGTGTACAGGACAACATGGCACACAGATAACATGGCAAGCTTTCGGCGAGTGATCATCGAGGCTATTGAATGCCAATCAGCTAAGCTGAAATTATACTAGGTCAGCTTAGTGGTCCGTTGACAACGTCTCTCATTACCTACCTGATATGGCTACAGATAGTTCTTGGGCAAAATGCACTGTTATTGTTTTTTCCCAATTTTTTTTTCCTGATAAAATTAACGAACGCCAGAAGTGTAAGAACTGGAACCCAAACTTGGGCTCTTCTGTCAGTAGTCCAGTTCCCCAAATTGGCCTGATTTTCAAAGATGTTGAAAGGGCAACAAATCCCACTAAAGTTGATGAATATGTTGAATATTTTGGCATAGATTTTCAGGGTTAAATGATTGACAGTGATATGCAGATCACTGATGATCCAAGATAACTGTTTTATTTCTGCTTACGCTTTTGATAAGAGATGTCACGGTGAAAAGGAAATGAGTCACATGCTTCTAAAAGGCCAGGAGAGACCAATTTCAGAACAGTGTGAGTACATTCCTGGCAAGACCATGACAGGAAAATTAAACAGAGTAACAGATCAAACATGCAGGCAGATGAACTGCAGTAGCAAAACCCATCACACAAAAATGGGTTTTCCCTCTGATGTGATGAGCTGTGTGGTTCTCACAAAAACCTTTACAGCAGAGTGGGTGGCTTCCTGAGGCTCACTCACAGCAAAGCAAAAGGAATAATACTGTGGATTTCCTTGTTGTTTGGTGTACATATTCACCCATTTTTAATACAGAAACTGATCTGTGACATTTTCTCTGTGTGACAGAAAAAGACCACCTGAAAGTGGTAAAACTAACTGCTACTTCTCCAGCAAGATATTATTTGCTTATGCAACCTTAAAGAAGAACATTTAAAGCCTTTAGATGTTGTCATTACCATGTTGGAGGACATCACGAAAAATTAAGTACTGGACAACCTGTAATCATCAAGGATGGGACAGAAGACTTGCTTGCCCTGAAGACTGTGGGAAATCTGGCACTGAATTTAGAGACAGTATTACTTCTACATTGCTTTTCCCTTCAGATATGCTGTCTGCAGGTTCCCTTACCTAATACTCCTTTGTGTGTTTTTTATACGCATTGGAATCATTATGGCCACTGTTTTGCATGCAGGAACCATGACTGAACAAGGTACTTGCTTATGTACTTGCTTAGATGTCAACAATGTTAAACACTCTCCTTTTAGTTTTTGTCCTGCGAGTTTTATATTTTTCATTCTTCTATATTTTACCCAAAATTGTTCTTTATAATGACTTCTGATTTAATACCTTTGGCAGTCCACACGTTAGAAGGAAACATATGTCACTGGTATGAAGAAAAGATTTATCAAGAAAGGACAATTATCTGAAGCAATCCCAACAACCTGATCTACTTTCTTCAGCTAGGGTGGTTTTCAAGTGATGACATGACTATGGGCCAAGTTTAAATTCAGTGATTCCTAGCATAAATCTGAAAAGAGTGAGGAGTGTCTGGTCTATGCCCTGACTTACAGATACAGGTCCCCTGAAGTCAAGGGAGTTGAAGAAACAGAACTGAATTTCTCCTTCTGAGTTTAGTGGCATTGCCTTGGATTTACGTCAGTGAAGCTGAGAGCAGACAGTCATTTAGTTGAATATTGCCAAGAGGAAAGATCATGGTGAGCTGCTAATATTTGTTGCTGGAAACAATCCAGGAATGATACAGAAGCCAGATTTTTACAAAGCTTTGAAACCATCCTCTTAGGCACACTATGTGGGTCAAGGTACTAGGCAATAAAGGAAGTGGAATGGGTCCTAGGCCTTTTAAATCCTGTCTGATCCAATGACTTCCTCTAATTTCAGTCATTTCACTTGAGCTTCTTCAATCTTTTTCAGGCCAGCAATGAAAGCAGGTATAAGAATGACTTAAGATCCAGCTAGGCTCCAGATGCCAGCTTAAATAAATATTAAAAAAATATAAATATATTCACTTTTCCTGTTAGTTGCAAATGATTGGTAGATTCCCACATAGAAATTAAACTGTTAACAATCCAGTCTGGGAAGGTGCTGAATGCCTCCTACAAGATGGCGAGAGCCATCAGCTGCCAATATACAACATCGCGATGGCTCTAACAGCAAAGTTATCCTACGGTCTGTTCTGATAGATACTTACAATGGAGTTCTGTGATATATTGTTTTTGCTACAGAAACTGCTTGTGGGCTGAGAAATCAGCACAGAAAGGAAGTCAAGTTTCTTGCTCTCAGAACGCATACAGGTTTATGCAATTTTATAATGAATGCATTTTTTAGCAGTATGGAATTCAAGATTAATCCACCCCTAAAATTTTTTCCTGTTTTTTTCTCATTCTCAAGGATGAATTTTCCCTCTAGTACAGAAAATCAGAAAATATTGTGACCCTTCAACGGAATTTGGAAACGCCTAACTCTGCCTCTATAGTATGGCTCAGGTGCTCACTCTCAGTCTAAACAAAATATTTTCTGGGGGAAAAAAAAGTATGTGAGTGTATATGTGTACATATGCATACGCATGTGAATTTTCTTTCTACCTCTCCACTGAAAGTGGAACACACCACTCATTTTTTTGCCATATTAAGATCTGGTAAACTATGAGTAAATTTTGTTACTGTTTGGTTAAATGAATGTAACAAGGTTCAGGGGAATTATCAAACCTATTTCAGGTACATGATGGATATACGTTTTGAATTCCATGACTCTTTATTTATCTTTTTTCCAGTAAGAGCAGGTGCGTATTATTTTAGACCGACTGTGCGAGTGGTTCAAGGAATCCATACAGCTGATTGTTGAACAGTCACAAAACCATGGTTCATACTCCAAGGAAAGCACTCCAGTAATATTGTGCCTTCTGCATGGTCACTTATTTCAGAAGCCAGTGAAATTTAGATGTCTGATCTGAAAAACAAAGCCAAAGTAAAGCCCTTAAATTCCTGTCCTAGAAGCAAGTTGAAGTTAATTATTAAAAATATCCCCCTTGAAGTCTGTGGATGTGAATTTGTCAGCAGATGATGCCTCAGACATTGACCCCTTTGTCAAGGTGAACTTAATCAACCCAGATAATTTGTTGTTTATCTCATGGAATGCTGGAATGGAGCTGTAATGACAATCTTCTCTAATTCCAACTGCCGTGTAAATATCATAAAAACATACAGTAAAAATGTGGCCTGGTTCCAGGTACGAAAATATTGTCCTTTGTGATTAATCAAATGAAGAGAAGGGAATGACTGTAGTGGCAATGCTGAAAAAAAAATTATTCAGCAACAGGAGGTTCTATTAATGTTCATTTTCAGTACTGCCCATACTGTTTTAGCTGGAACATGCGCTGGAAGCCTTTAGTGTCTTACAGACTGCTCTCTAGCTCTGACTTTGATCACTGTGCCTTTCATCCCGTATCTTAGAAATGTTCCTCTGACATCAGATTTACCTCTCATAATACAGTCCTTAGCCATAAAGTTCCGTCAAAGATGGGCTAATAAAATAGAAGACAATCCAAATAAAATAATGTATTCAACAGCAGATAACAATTAAGATATATGCTTCTTATCTCAATATTTCTTTTGCTTTGACTAATTCCTTCATCTTTTTGGCCATCTTTTTCCCAAACAAAACTTCTGGCAGTGCATGCTGTAGATGACATAAAATCCCCTGGTGGAAATTACCTTATCTAGCTTTTGATATCCACACTATAAGTTTGTGTCTGAGCTAGTTATCCTATTATAGTCAACTCCAATACAGTCAATAAAGTTTAGAGTGTGACTGATCTGACCAAAAGCTGCTGTCTGCTTTAGAATGAGAGGAATTACACCTTAAAGTCTTTTGAGTTTATTGACCTTCCATCTATTGACGATGAAGAGAGCTCATGGCCAGAAGTTTAGATATGGAAGTCCACACTGTAGTGAGATGTTTCCCCTCCCTCTTGACTTTAATGGGATGTCAATCAATCCCTTAATATACACATATACTGGGGCTCTTGATCTTCTGTTTCTTTTTAAGCCAATGAACAAGCAATTAGAACCCTATGAGTAACATAATTGTTGTTCTGTGTTCACAGACGTACCATAGTGAGTCACTAACCTTGTAGCTCCTTTCATCACCCCTCAGACAACAACCAACATTGGACATGACTTAAAATTCTCTGGTATATCTATTGTCAATGTGAAAAAAAATTACTCGTATGAGTTTTCTGAGTGGGAGATGGAGGATAGCTTCAGTTCATCTTTAGCAGGTAAGTTCATGATACAGATACCTCTCCTGGAAAAGCAATAATCTTACGTTCACTTGTCTTCTCTTGATAGTTCCTGCAGGTAACTTAAAGCTTTCCCTGGTTCCTTTTAATGTTTATTTGATTATTTTTGTTACCATTTCATGTTCTTGCTGGACAGCTCCTTTTTCAAAGTGCCCAGTAGCAGGGGCAATAGGAAGCCAAGGAACGTCCTGCTCAGTCTGATGAGCCTTTTGTTAAAAGGACAGCCAGGTTTTTAGTGGGTTGAAGAGAATCAGAGGAATACACTGTGTCAACCATCTGCTGGTTAGTGTTATCTACTATGCTATTTTCTCCCTCCTCTGTATTCTTTTGCTTTCATGGGTTTTACCCAGTTACTTTGGGGGATTGTCAGCACTTTATCCAGACTCAGACGGATAGCTGTTTCTGACTTCAGGTTTTAGTTACATAAAGCCCTACTCATTTGTGAATGCCTATGAGATAACTTTAACCTCAGCACTGACGTTTGTTGTAAATAAGTAACAATACTAGTTGGAACAGGAAGAGCTATGTAGATAAAACACTGCCTCTGTTATAGTGGAAAGGTTGGCAGATTAGCTGTGAGTTTATATGTGAACTTTGAAGAATGGGATATAATGTAGACAGAGGATGAAGTATTCTCAGCCATGGAATAGCTGTGTCATATGTTTTCAATTTGAAATACGGCCACACAGGATGTAAATGCAAACCAGGCTAGTGGAAGTCAAAATCCCCTCCTTTCAAGAACCACAAAATGACATTTTGGGAAGGGGTGGTTCTGTTTCACTGTGAAGTGGGTGGTGGACATACAATATGACAATGTCAGAAAAATTTCCAAAATGAATGAGTTATATACTTTATACTGTGAATACTCTTAACTGCACTAATTACAGATATATTTACTAGTACGTAAAGCAGGGACAAAATTATGCCTCTGACTTGCGTACATCATCCACACCAGGCCGGATCTGGAGGAAAGATCCTGAGGCCAAATGACAACACACCTATAGTTGTTCTTATTAAGCATCCACTGTGGGAGCATTCTTGCTATACACTTTCCCAGTTCAGACATTCCTCCCCAGCCCTCTTCTCTGTCAGAAATACAATGTCTGGATGGACTGATGGACTGTGTCAGTGCAGTGGCTCTTACAGCAGGCGTTATGTGGACACTCAAAAAGGCTCTGAGAAATCATGATAAAATACAAGAACTACATTCAACAAGAGCTGCATGTCTGTATCTGTGGGAAGAAATGAATATATTTAAAGGTGTGAGATTAAAAAAGAAGACTACTCAGGTAGATCTGCTGATGCAAGTGTAACGTGGCTGAAGAGGAATACCTTCCGTGTCTCTAGGAAGGCCCTATCAGTGTGATACAAGAGCCATATGTGACTAATAAATTATGATCTGGGCTAATGGTTAATCGAAATGATTAATCTTCTGTTACCTCCTTTATCTACAACATTTTTCCAAAGTGATTTGATAATATCCTTTTTGCCTAATTAGAGAAGCCTTCTATAAGTCATTCCTGGAGGAAGATGATAGACTGCCAGTAAGAATGCTAGACAAATGAATTTTAAAGATTAGTGAATATTTTAGGCCTTCTGTGAGAAGATGTTGAATGTATATGCATTTCAGTTTGTGTTACTGTGGCTACTTAAAACACTGCATGGAAAATAAAGAAATTGAGCTAGTGACAGCTGATCATTACTGTTTGGTTTCCTATTCTTAGCAATGTTTCAGTTGAATGTAACTACTCTTCCAACCAGTCACTAAGAGAGTTTCGCTGTGATAACAAAACCATTTTTTTAATCGTTGGTAGAACTATGTTTTAGAGATGGTGAAATAGTTGAAAGATGGAAAAATTATGCAAAATCTAGTTCTGAAATGAAA
>WAAD01013144.1:377-24942 GCA_013389945.1 Fregata magnificens
TTGACCAACCTGATAGCCTTCTATGATGGCGTGACTGGCTGGGTGGATGAAGGGAGAGCAGTGGATGTTGTTTACCTCCACTTCAGCAAGGCTTTTGACAGTGTCTCCCATAACATCCTCATAGGTAAGCTTAGGAAGTGCGGGTTAGATGAGAGGACGGTGAGGTGGATTGAGAACTGGCTGAACGGCAGAGCTCGGAGGGTCGTGATCAACAGCGCAGAGTCTGGTTGGAGGCCCGTAACTAGCAGTGTTCCCCGGGGGTCTGTACTGGGTCCAGTCCTGTTCAATATATTCATCATTGACCTGGACAAAGGGATAGAGTGTACCCTCAGCAAGTTTGCTGATGATACCAAACTGGGAAGAGTGGCTGATAACGCCAGAAGGCTGTGCTGCCATCCAGCAAGACCTAGACAGGATGGAGAGCTGCACCAAGAGGAACCTAATGAAATTCAACAAGAGCAAGTGTAAGGTCCTGCACCTGGGGAGGAAAAACCCCAGGCACCAGTACAGGTTGGGGGTTGACCTGCTGGAAAGTAGCTCTGCTGAGAAGGACCTGGGAGTGCTGGTGGGCAGCAAGTTGATCATGAGCCAGCAATGTGCCCTTGTGGCCAAGAAGGCCAACGGTATCCTGGCGTGCATCAAAAGGAGCATGTCCAGCAGGTAAAGGGAGGTTATCCTCCCCCTCTACTCCGCCCTAGTGAGGCCACATCTGGAGTACTGTGCCCAGTTCTGGGCTCCCCAGTTCAAGAAGGATGGGGAACTGCTGGAGCAAGTCCAGCGAAGAGCCACAAAGATGATTAGGGGACTGGAGCACCTCTCTTATGAGGAAAGGCTGAGAGACCTGGGTCTGTTTAGCCTGGAGAAGAGAAGACCAAGGAGGGGAATCTTGTCACTGCTTATAGATATCTGAAGGGTGGGTGCCAAGAGGATGGGGCCAGACTCTTTTCAGTGGTGCCCAATGACAGGACAAGGGGCAATGAGCACAAACTGGGACACAGGAAGTTCCTGCTGAACATGAGAAAAAACTTCTTTACTGTGAGGGTGACAGAGCATTGGAACAGGCTGCCCAGGGAGGTCGTGGAATCTCCTTCTCTGGAAATATTCAAAACCCGCCTGGACGCGGTCCTGTGCGTCCTACTCTAGGTGAACCTGCTCAAGCAGGGGGGTTGGACAAGATGATCTCCAGAGGTCCCTTCCAACCCCAACCATTCTGTGATTATCTGATTCTGTACTTGCTCTACAGTCATCAGGAGCCCCAGAGCAACTGTCAGTATCTCCCCCAAACCAGTCCTGTACAAACATTTTCTGTTTGTAAAGGGGAAAGATTTCAAACCATTCCAAACCCTTTGTGTTAAATATTGTATGGATACTTAGACACATGCACACCAACCCCCTTCCTTTTTGGGCCTTTGTTTCAACTCCAATGATGTCTGACAGGATCCTGCCCAAGTCTTTTCCTCAGACCTGTCCTTTAGGAGCTCTGGGAATGGATATTTAGCGAAGTCATGCTCTTAGCCCATCACCCAGCACAGATGTAAGGACTCTGGAACAAAGTAGTTGGTCAGAGCACTCCTGAGAGCCAACTAACATCAGCTAAAGCAAAATTGAAGACAGCATCTGTCCCATTGCATCTTCTGCACTGTGATTCCTAGGCTGCAGCATCTACTGAAGACACTATGGTAAGGATAAGAAGAGATACTCCCTCTCCCCCAACATGAAAAATTAAAGGAAAAAATCATTTTTTATAGTTATGGAAAATGCTTGTTCCCTTCTGCATCTGATGCTACAAAGGAGAGCTTCTTTACTGTACTAACATATTATTTGCCGAATTTGCCATTAAAAAGAAGTGCATTGAAATTTGTCAGTGACTGAGGTAAGAAATTTGTTCTCTATTTCCTTCTGTGTAATCAAAGATACTAGCTGTTCAGTGATGCATGTGTCACCTTCCAAGGACACGCTGAAAGCCTGAGGACAATACTGTGTGGTAAGAGACAAACTTGGTAGCCCTGTGTGCCTGATTACCACCTCTTAGGACCAAGCTCAGACAAATGTGACTTCAGAGAGGTTCTGTATCTCTGCTGTGGAAGATGTCACCATGTGCCACAGACCAGTATTTACAGTTTGGCAAACTCACCTACAATTGTAAAAGCCATTCATTTGTACATAATATGTGAATATTCTACAATTACCTAAATCTTTCAGTTGTGCCTCACGTGTCCTTCCACTTAGTTATAAATTCAGTAGCTCATTACTGTGGCAAAGTTAAAATACCTGACCTGGAACATTTTAAACTAAAGGTTCCTAGTTTAACAAGTTATCTTTAGTTTTATTCCTACAAATTCAGTTGAGATACACACAAACCCCCTCACATACACAAAGCCCATAACACAAAATGGGCTAAGGAAATTCGTTGAATGCTCTACTGAATATGGTACAATCTCATCCAAAAAGACTAGAGCTTTTTTGTCATTTACTTCTGTAACTTCAGGAAAAACAGGTAGCCAAAGTGACCAGAGCAGAAACCCTTGTTCTATTTGACAAGTACAACAGAAATTCAATGTAAAAACATCATTACACAAACTCTCTCACTGTAGAGGTTTACACAAAAAGTACTTAAGTAAGAGGTTTAAGGTTACCTTCACATAGTTTATTTACCATTACTTTTGTTGCAGTTGAACCAGTTCAAGTGTGTACATAGACACATCCATTTCCAAAACAATACAGTGGAAAATTAGTTTCCAATGGCAACCTGACAATTGGGGGGGGGGGGCATTATTTGTTTGTAACAGATGGGGAAAAGATATCATAATGCTGTCCCCAAGCTTAAGCTTCATTTCAGTGTTGCTTATATTAAGCCTTATGGCAGAAATTTGTGGTAGAACTTCTTGTAATTTTATCTTTGAATTGAACAGTGTAAGGCTTGTTACAATCAGATAAGCTTAATCACAGAATAGAATCATAGAATCATTAAGGTTGGAAAAGACCTCTAAGATCATCAAGTCCAACCATCAACCCAACACCACCATGCCTCCTAAACCAGGCCCTGGAGTGCCATGTCTACACCTTTTTTGGATGTCTCCAGGGATGACAACTCCACCACCTCTCTGGGCTGCCTGTTCCAATGCTTAACCACTCTTTTGGTAAAGAAATTTTTCCTGATGTCCAGTCTAAACCTCCCCTGACGCAACTTGAGGCCATTTCCTCTTGTCCTATCGCTTGTTACTTGGGACAAGAGTCCAAGGCCTGCTTCACTACAACCTCCTTTCAGGTAGTTGTAGAGCGCAATAAGGTCTCCCCTCAGCCTCCTCTTCTCCAAACTAAACAACTCCAGTTCCCTCAGCCGCTCAAGAAGATCAGAAGATCAGGCTAAGCAGGGGACTAGTGATATAGCTACAGTAGATCACTCCTTAGTTACTTTTAATGAAGTGTCTTTAAAAAAAATCTGAAAATAATTAAAGACATTCCAAAGCTTGAAAGTTCAGTTTGAAATATATCATTAAGGCATTCCACAATGAATAAAATATATTTATTTTCAATTAGCATAGCATTAGTCATTTATCTTAAACAGAACAGTTCATAGCTTCAAGTGTGGAAACCTAGGAAGATATTTATGGTCTAAATAGTACAGATCCTGAAGCAAACCTGGCCAGAGCAACACTTCAAGAGTTACAGGTTAACCGCACATCTGTACAAACGCATACCTACATGATACCCTTCTACAATGAAATGACTGGCCTGGCAGACAAGGGGAGAGCAGTGGGTAGTGTCTACCTGGACTTCAGTAAGGCCTTTGACACTGTCTCCCTGTAAGACAGTTCCAGAGAAGCTGATGAAGTACACGCAGGATGAGCAGATAGTGAGGTGGTTGAAAACTGGCTGAATGGCTGGGCTCAGAGTGTGGTGATCAGCGTCATGAAGTCTACTTGGAGGCCAGTAACTAGCGCTGTACCCCAGGGGTCAATACTACGTACAATCCTGTTCAACATGGGCAGAGCATACTGTCAGCAAGTTTGCTGATGACACAGAACTGGGAGGAGTGCCTGGTATGCCAGAGGGTCATGCTGCCATCCAGAGGCACCTAAACAGGCTGGACAAATGGGCTGACAGGAACCTCCTGAGGTTCAACCAGGGGAAGTACAAAGTCCTGCACCTGGGGAGGAACAACCCCAGGTACCAGTACATACAGGGTGCCACCCAGCTGGAAAGCAGCTTGGCAGAGAAGGACCTGGGGGTCCTGGTGGACACCAAGTTGACCATGAGGCAACAATGTGACCTTGTGGCAAAGGAGGCCAATGGTATCCTGGGCTGCATTAGGCAAAGTATTGCTAGCAGGTTGAGGGTGGTGACCCTTCCCTTCTACTCAGCCCTGGGGAGGCCCCAGCTGGAACCCAGAACTGTATCCAGTTCTGGGGTCCCCAGTACAAGAGACATGGGGATACTGGAGAGAGTCCAACAAAGGGTCACAAAGATGAAGGGACCGCAATGAAGAGCTAAAGAAAACTTGCAGCAAAAAAAGTGTTGGCAAGCAAGGTGTGGTAACTGCATGTTTTAACAGCCTTGCATAATGAAATGCTTGTCAATAGTCACTGAGCATAAAGCTTTATACGACAAGTAGTAAAGGAAAGAAAATAAAGAGTCCACTGAAGTCTAACCTATGCTTGCACTTCTTTGCAGAAAGTGGCAGGGGAAAAAAGTTAGACAATAGAAGTAGTAATGTTTCTTAAAAGAATATCCTATATATCTGCTGGGATAAGTGGTTACTTTAAATATATGTTTCACTACGGTTCTGGAAAAGCAAAAAGCGCACGTCACTTTCCTGCTGAAGTAGCTCAAAAATTTAAGACAGCTTCCATGTTTCATGAAGAAAAGTTATAGATCATTACATTGAGCACTGTCTACTGTAGCAGAACAATTGTTCTCTGCAAAGAACTTGTAAAAAACAGAGACTGGCATTTATTCCTCCATAAGATAAAGGCGCTCTCATATCTTCCAGAAATATTGGCACAGATTAATAAACCCAGACAGGGAAGATCTCTAACAGGGCTCATGTCTATCAGAGTTCCTGCTCCTAAAATACAAAGACTCTCCTTCATTTTGTCAATCATTTGAATTATCATAGGCACAAACAAGTCCAGTACAAGAAAAATGACAGTACTATATGTACATTGACACAGCAAGAAATGCTAGACCCATTGGAAAAAAATTCACAACAACTGGTTTTGAAAACTAGCACATAGTTGTTTATTCTGTGCATGGGGAGAAATGCAGGCACAGTTTAATTTTAAAAACAAATCTCAAAGCTCTTTTTCCAGAAGTTTTAGAAGCAGTCATTAAAATTAACTGAGAATCTACAGTATCTTCCTGAGTCTTTGTAGCTCTCGGTAATCATTTCTTTTCACTAGCCTGCTTTTATGAGTTAAAATGGTTTTGATTAACATTACATTCATTAATATCAAAACCAGCAATTTATGCAGGAAAGAACTTGTCTGCTAATTACCAGAGAAGCTGCCAATCATAAATTACAATACCTTATCAAAGTGACTCATTAAAACAATATATCTACTTGAAGTAATACTAGTAAAATTTTTTCAAAGATCCAAGTTTTATCACACTTTTATTTCTATGAATTATTAAAAATAAGTATCACTATTACAATAAAGTTTCATACATTTGTTTTTACAGTAAAAAGCCAAGTTCTCCCCTCTTTTTCTCTGGTTTAGGTAAGGTCAAGTATCTTCAGTAGTATTACTTCATATTCGCAAGTCATTAATGAAGAGCAAAATTCACTCCATTATGTCCACTTCCAAATTCATTTAGACTAGCTGAAAATTTTAACAGTGTTTTGCATTATGTGAAACATGGAAAGGTGACTACTTCTTATCAGAGTGAGATAGCCCATGGTGTCTGGATTCCTCACATGGCCTTGACCAGGGCACTCTAACCTACTAAATTCCCACCTACCCCAGTACAGCAATGTTCTAACATTTACACTGCATCACACACACCCCCCTCAGTCTACATACACATTTATTAGGTTGTATAGTCAAGTATGCAGTGGAGGTTAATTTAGAATTAATTACATGTAGCTTATACAAGTGCTTTGACAGCATATTCAAAGCATTCTCAAGTTCAAGTCTTAGAACTCAGATTATTTATTTTTCTAAACTTTCTCAGCAATTACCTGGTACAGCTTCAGGCCAGACTATCTGTGCTGACATTTGTCAATGGACAGAACTGAGGTAGCTCTCAAAGTATGTTTTTACACCAATCCTCTAATGTTTTGTGAATGCAGGTACAAGGAACTTGTATGTAAGATGTGTGGCCAGTTTAAGGCATACATTTTGGGTATGGATGAGGATGGAGATCTCTAGACCACAGAAGAGACCATTAGTTCTATTACAATAGAACCTAAAGGCCTCAGGACTCCAGCATGCTAGACACTAAATATATTTAGCGATAGCTTTTAAGCCACTGCTATTGATGTCCTCCGGGAACTCTAAAAACTATTATATGAAACTAATATGCTATATTTGAGTTAATAGTTTGAAGCCTTCCCCATACCTTTTGAACCAAAAGGTATTTCAAATGCTTTTCTTGGTACAAGCAGGTATTAGGAAGAACTGCCTTTGCAGCTGCTTTCCGTCACCTTCCAAGTTGGTACTGAGAGGGGCCTGAGGGAAGGCAGATACACGTATACCTCAGCACTTGCCAGGCAAGACAGAACAGAAGCAACAGGAGTATGTCTGCATCAGACCTGAGCTCTTGTACATGCACCAGAGTGATGAGAGCATGTGAACAAAAAAAACCCCAAAAACCCAAACAAGTTAGCACAAGGAGTCCTGGACAGGCATCTGCCTGTTAATCATCAGCCTGTTTTCACTTCCCTTCCTGCAGCTCCTGCCTGAGACACTTCTACTTTCACAGCTCCAAGCTTCCACTTCCCCAAATCAGTCCCGCTGACTTCTTGTCACTAACTCTCTCCACAGTGACCTGCTGCAAGGCATGCAAGAACTTCTTGAAGAGGAGAGCTGGAAACAGGGACATTTATTAGGATTAACTGAGGAAGAGGTTACAAGAGGGCTGAGTACACCTGCTCAGCTCAGGCTGCAAAGGGCAGTGGCGGCCCAGGAACATCAAGCAGTATACAAAGTGCCTGCACAAAGAATGAACCGGAGCACCTGCATTCCCAGTTGGTCAGTGCCAGCTGGACAGACTGAATGTTACTTCCCTCTGTGAAAAGGGGGAAATAGCATCTCATCTCCACTGTCCAGTACTTTGAGATAGCTAATGAAGAGGCTGCTGCTAAACCATAGACAACAGGTGATGCTCCCAATCCATTTATCTTCCCACAGTCATGGGCCTAAGCAGACATTGACAACTGCCAGAGGCAGGGCTCCCCTATATCCCTTCTTCACAAATCCTCCTTCCATTGCCTCCAAGTCTGCGCTCTCAAATACTTTCCTTGACAGTTTCAAGCTCCCACTCCTAAATGTGTGCTCTCTGGCTTCATTTTACCAAATTCAGATTTTTTTCCACCACTTTTCCCTTCTAGTCTGTTCCCATTTTGTATCTCCAAACTATGTGCAGGGTACAACTAACAAGTTATGGATGTAGTTAATGAGGAAGTTTCAACGGAGTTGAAACACCTGAACTTGAATAGCAGTGGACTTCAAGGTCTCCTTTTATTCGATACATCAGCATCAGAAATAACTGTTAAGTGTAAGAGGTAAGTCTTGAGTGTTGCTCAAAACCAACAGACCTTTTGTTTTCCTGTAATCATAGGGAACATCTCTAATTTTCAAGTCAACTGGGAGAGCTAACAGGTTGTCCATATAAACCCTGAAGGACGCAGAGAATCCCAATGCTATCCGGAACATAGGATAGCACTGACACTCTAACATACATAAGGCAAATGAGCAATTTAGAAAGAAATTTGACTATTTAAGGCAAACTATTAATCTTATAAAAGCAGCTGTTTCTATGGAAGATATGTACATGCTGGAGTCCAAAAATTAAGTTTTCTAGACTTACTGTGCCAAATCTAGAAATAAGTGAAAGTACAGTTGTCAAAAAATATTCTGGTCTTGGTGAAAATGTTAATCCCAATCCTGCATTACAGATACTACCAAAATCTTCATATTAAGCAGAAATATCAATAGGAAATAAAAGCATTTCAGAAATACCTTAGGATAACTAGACATTTTTGAAGAAACTCCAATTTTACTTTGTCAATTTCCCCTTCCCTTTTGGCTTGCTCCTCTCTCCCAGCAGCTGACAACATCCTAGTTTGATTGACAGAAATGGGTAACCAGAGTTTGGGGTTTTTTTAGGTACTTCAGGTCTGTCTGTCCTGAAGTCTGCTTTTGATAACAAGGCCTTTCTGGTTCCAAACTTTGAAGAAGCTTAAATACTGGAAAAAGATTTGACAGTACCATTTCCTTTTTTTGCAGCAAGTATTTTCAGACATCTCTCAGTCCCCATCCCCCCCCCCCCAAGTTGTTAGCCATTCACACTGAATACAATTTGTCACAGCAAACTAATGCAATGAAGATTTATTGATGCACTTAAGACTCTACTGGGCACAACAGCTTGAGAACCAAGACCACTCTCTCCAGACTACAAAAAAATTATCAATAGCTGATGTATGGCACATTCACATCATGGTTAATGTGGCATAACAAAGTTAACTGTCAAACCTTTAAGCCAGAATAAGTCTAAGTCTTTCTCCAGTGGCAGTGTCTGGAGAATAGCAAAGAGAATATTGATCCTGTTTCTTCTTTCAATAACCTAACAAGGTAGGGCAAACAAGTGGTCAGTTCTCAACCCAACTGTTACTACATCTAACTGCTTTTGACATTGATAGCATCTCTTGTCCAAATGCCTAAGACAGAAAAGATTAAAAGAAAATAAGACAAAACTATGCATTGCATCACAGAATTTCTAGATTTCTGCATTTTTTTTGAGAAATAAGGCCCTAAATTTTAGCCACAAACACATAACTGGACTTTATGTTGATTACTTACAATTACAAATTGGAAACAAAATACTAATTTTTCCTCATCATCTTTTTAAACCCTTCCTAGCAGACACATGTAAAAATCTATCCAGGCTAAAGCCCAGCTATCCTGAGCACACAGCCGTTGAAAAAGAAAGGAAATAAGTCTCTGGAGAGCTTAGATGCTCTAACAACTCTCTCTTCAGTGTATATCAAGAAAAGCTGTTATTTGTGATCTTAATCCAGATACAACTACTTCAAACTTGCAGTGGTGCATTGCTGACATACAGCAATCCACTACTTCGTGACACAGTTTGTACACCATTGAACAAAAAATAATCTCAATTTGATACCAAAACCAGCTGACAGCATGTGATTTGCACAAGACACTAATAGCAAGCAAACAGTTCAAAGAGGTAATATTTTCCTCAACTGATCTTTATAATATACAATTATTATACAATATTTTGCCACTTGGGAAGTAGAAACTTTATAAACAGGACACAACACCAGAAATCTTCCTCTATATCAGAGGACACTAAACCAGACTTTTCCCCCCCACACCTTACTCTGAATGCTCACAACTACCTACCTTTAAAAAGAAAATTGTTTCCATGTGCATTGTTTAATTTCATTGTCTTTCTAATATCCTGAAAGCAGAATACTATACACTAGTTGGTAGACGTTGGACTGTTTTGTATTTTGTTTCAGGAATTTTTTGTGTTTTTTTTTTTAAAGCAAAGTTTTATCATCTTGTGTTGTGGGCTTGTTCTGTGGTAGATTCTTTTACAAAGCAGGGGAGGAAAAGAAACAAACAGGTGAAGGAACACTGGCTCTAAAGTACATCTTTGGTACCCAACACATGAAAATCAAAAGAGAACATAAATATTTACTGTAGAAAGCTTAAGAGTGGGAGCTCAAGTATTCCACTTCTGTTAAATAAATTATCAAAACCAGTAAGTTATTCTTAAAGAATTCTTAATGTTTCTGTTGAAGCCTCTATAGCATGACAGCATACAGGAAGTTAAGTTTCTTGACAACTTACACTGTCTCACCTTTAACTGGGAGCCTCATGACAATCCTCTAGGATATCAGAGAGAAACCTTGGCACCTCCAGCCACTACACGGGCAATCCAGCAAACTTCTAAACCCCTCACCTACATGGACCTCATGCAGGCCGCCCCTACACATCTCACAGTGGAGTCTGCACAACCACGTCCTGATGCTAGACCCCATCATCCTAACGCAACAGATACTTTTTCAAATGCTGGAACACGTAGGCATTCAACCCTCTTAATAGACTCTGTGCCTCAGAGGCCAAAGTTCCCACTTCAGCATTGCCAAGTCACTGTAATCTGTCTAACAAGCAATAGAGCCAGCTAACAACATTGCACTTGTCCAGCCAATACTGCAAGTATGTTCATAGCTGACTATATTTAGATAAATCCATAGCCACTGCCTGCTCAGCCTACTTTCTTCTCCTGCCCAAACAACCAACAGAAGACAGTCCAGGTAGTCAAGCTACCTTTTCAAAGATGCCATTTCTTGCAGGTATTACAGAACACAATGGAAGCAAACATCAAAATAAAAGCAAGTGTTCGTTCTTCAGCCATCTGCATAGCTTCTGCAGTATTCCATCCTATTCACTCAGGTAGACCAAGCCTGTGAGAACACCAAATGCATACATTAGTCTTCAGAGACAGACAGGTGGTGAAAGCTGAAAAGCTGAGACTCTCTTTTACTATGAGGTGATGGTGAGTTACACTCAGCAACATTTATGTATACGGACAGCAGTGCTAGGTACAGTTGCATTCTGAGCAGCATGGTACCACCAGGCATTTAAGGAGATGCAGCATGGCTTCACACAACTGATGCTACGAGCACTCACTGCAACATGGGTACTGTCAGGATGGGCTGGAAGTCTGCCATGGCTTCATGGACTCAGGAGTGTTTCAGGTAGGTATGGCTTCTCCAGGGCAGTCTTCAGGTGCAATGGAAAAAAGCAGGAGAGACATAACGTTTTGTCCACATGATTAATGCATTTTTAAAAGTACAAGATAAAAAGAATCCATTGGCATATGTACTGATACCAGAAGTAATTTAAGGTTTTTCTGTTTTAAAATTTAGTGCGTTAAAATCCATGTGCACTGAAATCACTGCATCATGGTTGTATCTGTATCCCACAAAAATGGGACAGAAAATTTAGAAACTGATAGCAGCGTTTAACACAGTGAGAATTCACAGAACAGCCAACCCTTTTTTCTTTAGTTTTCATCAACCAACCACAGACGTAAGTCCTGAACTATCTCAGCTATGTCAGAGGATACAAGTACACAAGCTTTCAGTCAGCAGCGACAGCCTGCTTTTCAGCATGCTGCTTTACAAACCAGGCACTGAGGTCATGTAATTTGGACATAGTCAATGAGCTGATCGGTAGTAGATGTGGGAATGTAACTCATTACTGGAGACTCCCCATTCAACACTCCAACCACGTCAGACTGTTAAGGAAAATCGTACTCAAAGGCATTTACCATTATGTCTCCGAGTCAGATTTATGATCCATGTTTCCTCAATTTTTCATGTTGAGAAGAGATGAACAAAGAACTTAAGCTGCATGTTTTGACAGTTTAAGGAATACCATCACACCCCAGTAGCATGTCAGTGCTACCCAGATGTTTCCCACTGGGGATAACCACCAAGCTCATGCAGAGCAGGAAAGCTACAGTGTGACTGAGCAGAACTACACAGCTGCCATTGTGTCTTACAATCTGAAGTGTATGAGCCAGGTTGGGAAAAGCAAGCGTGGAGGTACAGAAGCTGTCATCCTCTGTTCCTTTCCAACAAACCCATGCTTGAATGGCTAATGAAAATTCAAATGACTGCAAGAACCGCAAAGACCCCCAAGCAGTCTACAGCATAGACCTTACCCACATGATTGAATTTTTTTTCCACAAAAGGCAATGCTGAGACGCCAGAAAATGAACAAAACCTACATTTGCAAAGGGAATGGAAAAAACAGAAGCAGGTGGTCAAGTAGCTAAGCTGGCAGAGCATTTGGACAGTAGCCGAATGGCCTGAATTCGGTCTTTAGTAAGGTCACCAGTGTCTCCCACAACACACGCCGTTGTATTACTTGAAAACTTAAATCACATTTGTGATAACAGAAAGCACTTCTAAATACACATCTAAGACTACAGAAGTGAACTATAGAAGAGAGTAGGCATTTAAAACATTTTAAGATTATCCATTGTGATTTGTCAATAAAAAAAGGCCACTTCACAAGTGTTACAGGCATTCATTGTATTTCTGCTGTGCACAGTTCATGATAATACAGGTTCAACTGCTATCACTCTCTGCAACAGCCCTTTGTGATGGTATTTTGAGCAGTACTGGTACGCATGTACTCTCACATAGCAAACAGGGTGAGAGTGAGTGAGTGAACAGAGTGCCTCCCAGCAGCCCCACAACACTTACCCTAAGCAGCAAAGCAGTAGCCTCAAAAAAAAAGGTCCTGCAGTGTGCAGTCAACCTTAGTCCAACAAAATCACACTCATTCATCACTTTCTACACTTCTGAACAAATACATACTCTTGATTTTATTTAACAAATAGTATTTTTGGTACACAAATTCTACTACTATCTCATTTCACCTCAGTGAAATGTAGAGGGCACAGACAATACCAGGAATGCTGTTTTGTACAGCAAACAAAGCATTGCTTTTAAAGCCAACTGAACATGTCATTTAATCAAGATTGGTTTTGCCATTTGAAAGTTCACTTACAAATGAAATTCAAACTTGATTCCCATAAGCAACAGGACACTGACAGAATCTTCTACCTTGGTGAAATGGCATTAACGATAACATCTTACAGATACAGATAACATCTTAGTGTCTACATCTTTCAAAAATCAACCACTGTCTCTGTCATCTGTAGGTCACATAAGCAACCGAATGCTCAAGCTGCAGCTAAATACTGCCTATTCCTAGCTAATGCACTAGCACCTCAATGGCTAGAGCTCATAACACAGGAAACAGCATTACCCCGTGAGCTCTCAATTCATGCACTCTTCTTTGGTCACAATTAAACATTGAGCCAAAAGTTTCCAAGCAGCCTTCTGGAAGTGAGAATTTTATATGTTCAGGAACAGCTCATTCAGAGAGCAGGAAGCCCTTACTTAGCACCACAAGGCAAAGACTTTTGATTAGCCCAAAGCTCATTAGCAACATTCAAGAATCTCAGAGTCGTTATCTAGCAAACTAAAACCTGCATGACCTACAAACTAAGACAAATACAACTGATGACAGAAAGCTCAAATCTGAGGTCCTTACCTAAAACCACACAGCTAAACAAGATACCATGAAAATTCAAGCTGAATCAAGCACTTCAAAATCTTGACATGGTCTTGTTTCTAAAGTGTGCTTTAGTAAGATCCATCCAACACAACAAGTAATGTTATATATCCTTCCCAAACCATAATCCCTTACAGCACATTGTCCAGAAACAACTGCCCAGAAGATCTGCTCCCCCCCACAGTCTTTATTCTGCAAGTTTTGCAGCAAACCTTAATTACAGCTTCCCCACTGGACAGGCAGGCAGCAGATGCCATGAAGAAGCCATCAGCGGAGCATAAAGAAAGCTTCTCAAAGCTTCCCGCTCTTCCATACATTTTTGTGCCTTTCACTACAGTCAACTCCTCCTAGCTCTATGCCTGACTACCAGCTTTTTCCCTCTGTCAGTTCACTAGTAAATCCTTTTGCAAGTCCCACTTCATGACCTGATAAAAACACATGGCAATTCTGACCTCTCTGCCCCTGCCTGTCACTTAACCTAGGCACCATAATCCCTCATCCAGTCTCTTCCCAAATCCAGTACTGACCATGCTCTATTAGGTTTGCCAAGTCTAACTTCCTAGGCACATGTGTCCAAGTCTCCCTTCAATTCCAACTGAAGCCACCGCAAGAACCTGCAAGCTTCTATATTTTAAAATAAAAAAAAGCCCCTCCAAAAAATTACAAATAAAAATACATACTTAAGTTTTTTCAGTTCACTTCATGATTTATAGCAATTCACATTTGCGAGATTAACAAAGCAAATAGTTTCTAGGTAAAAACAGTTTGTAAGTAACCACAAAACAACTGGCATAAGATATCTGTATATATCTCCACACAACTGTACAGATAGATTTCTTTTTCAAATTATCAGAAAAATAAACTAATTTAGCCTGAAACTAATGTTGTACAGAAAATGCAGAAAGGATCATGATATTTGGGAGAAGCACATGGGTAATTTAAGTAGGGGGAAGGGTAGAAGTTCTGGTTCTAAGTAATTATTGTAGGAGATGTTAGAAGAGCCAAGTGCCAGAAAAGCCTGCCAACTGCTATTCACCCACACGAGCATGAGTGTATAATGCTGACTTGAAGAGAGCTCGATATGAGATTACAAAGCAAATTATATGAAATCCTGCTCCATCTCTAAGCTTGGAGAATTTCAGGTATTTAAATCAGATATGCTATACTGTTTATGTGCTGCAACATTTTACACTAGCAGTATCAGTGTTTCTAGTGCGACATCTGAAGCCGCAGCATTCCTCTCGCCTCCCCAGGGCCTGCAGGACATACCACAGGCTGCAGGAATGCCTTCACACATTCATTAAGTCAACAACCATACAGAACACAAATTTCTTTTTAGCTAGTACATAATAACTAATACTAGGAAGAAGTCAGAGTTTTATGTCTGAACTACACACTTTTCTGGAGCTCAAGTCCTCTACAGAGGAAGAAAAATGACCACATGATGGAATTACCTAGTATCCAACCTTTGAAACTAAAAAGAAGCAAAGACAGACCTGCCCGAACAGCTTTCCTATTAAATATAGGTCTGAGGACACCAAGCTATTCTTTTCCAAATCACTCATGTATTTTATCATTAAATTGTCTTCGTATCTACCCTTCTATACAAGGTATCACCAATAAAGCACTTCCTTTTGCAAACTGATATTGTAGATTTGTAAAAAAAAGAACCAACACAAAAAAACTACTAAGGAGCATGTATACAGATGTGAAGGCTAAGGGTTATCTAAGCTATCTTTGCAAAAAGCAACAGTAATACCAATGCCTGATAACTACTATCTGCCCCTTAAATTTTAAAGGTACTTCAAGGATCCAAGACTTCAGGGGAAAAAGTAAATATTGACATTTACAGACAACTTACATATTTTAAGGTCATGCTATGGAACTCTTCATAAACAGAATCCTGGATCTGAGCCATCCCAATGATTATCAGACATATGACAGCTCTTTTTTCTCCCCTTCTCCCAGTTCATTGTGGTAGGGCTGAACAGCAGGGACACACAAATTCAAAACCTGTGTGAAAACTGGTTGAAAACACACTCAGCAACTGGAAATGTGTCACAAGCAAGGCGACTACCAACTTGAAGAAACTACATACGCAGGTTATATATCACATTCCAGTTCCTATTCTCATACATTTCTGTACATCAAGCACACCCACCCCACATTCCCAGGGGGTGTTTTTACATTAAAAAAAAGGCTTTTAACACAGTAGAAGTCAGTTCATAACTACTCTAATTAAGGGGGAGGGAAGACACCAAAGAAAATGCCTCCAATATGACAAATGTTATGTATGTGATCCCCTAGCTTTATAGCTACCATACCAGAGACGCTGTAAGGATGCTGTTTCACATTTAACAGACATTGAAAAGTCCGGTATCCCCATAGATCATAGGCAAATTGAACAACTCCTCCTGTGCTAAAGGTGCTTGTTATGTGTCCAAAACTTACTTTTGGTACAAAGCCAACATTGCATAATTAACAAAGGAGTGCTTTCTCTAAACTTGAGTCCCAGTTTTGGGCCTAAAGAAGTGACAGACAGAAGTCAAATGAGCTGGGTGACAGCAGACAAGAGCCAGAAGGGAATTGTGGCAGTGCAGGATGCCCAGGCACCCCACTGATGGTCTCCAGGAGGGCTGTCACAGGAACATCCACAGCAAAGGAGAAAATGGGACAAGACTAGTGGAGATAGTTGGAAGGAACAACTGCCAAGACTTTCTGCAGAATTATCCCCAGAACTATCCTGACTGAAGAGGCAATGGCAATGCTTACAAGCTATCATTTTATGAGAAGGAGCAGTTCTCATTAATCTGAGGGTGTTTAAGTTCTCATATCAACCACATTATGTGTTCTCATTATGAAATACGTACTTTGATTATATCAGGCAGACATATTTCTTTTTCTTTCCCATATTACTATGTTGAAAGGACTCAAAGTTTACCTGTTTAAGTTCTGGATGCAGCAATGAGACACAGACCTCTCAAAAGGATGTTAGAAGTGTTACATCTGTGCTCATTTTACTTTGGTACTTACATCTCACTGAACTCTTGCTGTACATTTACCAGTTCTCAGTTCTGTCATTGTTCTACCTTTTTCCAAAAGTTTTGCTCCATGGCAAAATTACACAAATTTTACATCCCTTTACAACTGAAGTTGCACCTTATAATTTTTAGTTTCTAATCTTGTGACACTCAAACTATTTTAGCAGCCTGCTCAGAGCTGATAAGAATCAATCCCAACTTAGTGTCCAAAATACATGCTTGGACAGTTCTGCTTGTTGCACGTGGAGACAAAGTTTGAGATAGTGAGGACAGGCAATTGCTTACTAGGCAGCCTCTAGAATAGGAAAGCACTTATTGCCATGCTAGTCAAAGTGCTCAAATTAAGACCATACCTGAACAGCACGAGCAAGTAGGAGTAAACTAAAATTTGTAAGTTTTAGACCTGACAGTGGGTTCAGTAAACAGCACACTCATGAATCCAGACCAAACCACTGGATGAGAAAAGATACAGTTAAACTATCTTACTTCAGCTCCTCATTTATTCCTGCCCCATGAAAACAGTCATATACGCTTGACAGGCCAACTAAATTTCTCATCAGGCCATAGCTTTCTATTACATCTCATCTAATGGACCTGCAGGTTTGACCGAGCAAGGCAGCTTCCTTTGCACCAGGGCTAGGAGCTGCGCAGCAGCAAGCCAGTCACCCCTCACCAGCCAAGGAAGCCAGTGCCTTCAGAGCCACGCACCCAGCGGGCTCACCCTGCAGCCAGGTCCTGTTCAAAGCAGAAAAGCCCCGCCGCTTGGCAGCACCAGTATAGCATGAGGAAGCACTGGTATGCTGTGGCTGCAAGGCACTTCGAGCAAGACACATGAAGCGCGCTGAGGTCCTGCCATCTTTTGTACTCCCAGCTGCACCCTCCCTCGCCTCCCCCATGCTGGCACACATACTTTGGCAGACAATCCAAGCACAGCTAGAGGTGCTGATCCAGTAGAAATCCCTCCCTGTCAAAAAATTGGTTAGTTTTCAGCCAGATCAGCTCTTCTCAACTGTTCACAGAAGCTGTTACAAGGGAACAGAGGGGAAGCACATGGCGAGCACCAGAGCTGGCCTGGCCTGGACACGGTCATGCTGGTGCCCAGACAATTACACTTTTCTCGCCAAAGTTTCCCCACACACACATAAACTCAAGACAATATGCTATTCTGAGTTTCATGAATTACTTTAACATATGGTACTGTAGCTGTGCATATTCCTATCCTACACAAACCCCATATTTTTACATAAAACCTGCTATTTGTAGTCTGCAGAGTGCTTTCGAGGTTTTGCATAAGATATGTAAAAACATAAATGGCATTTTACAGAGGTCATTAAAAAGCCAGACTTATGACAGTTCTGCAAACAATAAATCTACTTCATAGATTAACCGAAAGATTCTAACTTGCTAGTTTAGGAGTCCATTCAACACTTATCAGCTAAAGTTTATTCTGGACCTCTGCTTCTCTGAAAGTGAGTACCTCCCCATCAGTCCAGTCCCCTGCTACTTGGTCATTTTGCTGAGGAACCTACAAAGACAGACAAAGCACACTGACAAAGACCGCAGATCTCTATCAGCTGTACAACCACGTTTACGCCTCAATTATGATGCTGTTAACTGGCTGCTCAAAAAAAAAATAGAGCTAGAGGCAATATTTATCAATATGAATTCAAACAGATCTTTGTAAGAATCATCATGAAAACCTATGTGATTTCTCTAACGTTACCGTTGCACCTTCTGTTTACTAGGTTACATTTTTCCGATTACATTGAGAAAAGAGTGAACCACATAATTTGTGCCTCTTTAATATGACAACTAACCTCTGTAGTTTATCTCAGCCATCTTTAAAACTGGTGTTATTTAATATACCTATTAAATACACATTTTTAGAGTCATTGCTACTCAAGCCCCAGCCTATCCAGTAGAATGGAGTCTTTGCAGAAGTGAAACAAAGAAACACTTTCCTTTGCATGCAAATACATTAAAACGCAACAATTTTCAGTCTTAAAGGCTTCCCAGTGAATTTTCTAACGTAAACAAGCATGACCACACTTAAGCTTGAAGATACAAAAGCAGTGGATGTGGTCTAACACTGAACAACAGACAGGTAGCAGCAGCAACTGACACCACTCATTATCCTTCACGCTGCCAGGAAGCCAAGGCTTTTCATCAAGGGAACAAGTTTTAAATACTACTTCTTAAAGCACATTATAATTGGCTTGAGATAAAGCTACTATTTATAGTAAAAAAAAATTTTTGAAAGCCCAAAACAATTGGGTTTTCCAGAAGAAACCACCAACAGTAGCTTAAAAAAAAAACCTCTGCAGGTGACTATAGAGTAAGTGATTCCATATTACCCTGTCTCTGAAGTTGGAGAGTCCATTACCTCAGATTCCTCTGAATATTGTTTACCATGTTACATCTCCAAATACCATCTCCAAAGAAGACTGAACTCTAAAACCAAGAGTTGCCTCACATGCAAGAACACCACACATATTCCTGGAAACATACATATTATTCTGATATTTTACCTATCTTCAGCATCTTTTACTATGCTTTTTCAATTAATTGGTGTAAAGAAATTGTTCAGTCTTTGGATAATTAAATCATTACAAAAAGCCTAACTTGTATGTAGAAAAGACAACAGACAAGTTTTTTGTCTTCCAATCTGATTTGCAAAAAAAAAAAAAAAAAAAAAAAATTGAAGTTATTGAATTTAGCTTTCCAGTTATGTAAGCAACTGGAGAATCTGCAAATTGAGATCCCCAAGGCAAATATAAAGACGAAATATGTGCAGGCAGGTATCTCCACCTTTACTTTACCTATTTAACCTGGCCAGCAATAGGAATAAGCCCATTTGTTCAACACAGCTGAGCACTCAGAACTACATCTGGTCCAATGAGAAGAATTTTAGTTTTTGGGTCTTGTTATTCCAATAGGAAGAAAGGATATTATGAAGTGATATAATTTTGGCTTGAGTTATAATTAGCTATTCAATTTTTTTCTGATATGGGTGGGTGGAGGAAGAGAAGTAAGTATAGCTACAGTAACGAACTCTGTACAGAACCAACACGTGCTCTCTTACATTGAAATAGAAGGACAGGGATCTTCTGTTTTCCACCTTAGGATTTCTTCTTTTTTGTCTGAAGTTTTACAGACCAAAAAAGGAAGGAAGCTGGGGGCAGGGGGGGAAGGCAGAAGAAGAGGGAAGAGACAGATAAGTGAAGAACATTTAAGAAGTTTCCACTATTAACCATGAATACCACAGCAGCTCTGCCAGCTGTTGTCCACTAAATTGTTTCCAAAATATGTGCTCAGATTTCTTCTTTCTTTATCATAATAAGAGGGGAGACAAGGTTAACACCAGAAGGAGCAATTCCGAATCCCATGCAAGGGCAGAAATTGCCAGTCAAGCTCTCCTCACTGCATTAACAGACCTAGTGCAGATGCTAGGAAAGGAACCACACAGCCTAGGAAAGAGGCATATTCCTTCAAGGTCCAAAATATTAGCCAACTTTTTTTTGTATGTGATAGTGGTAGTTTTTTATAAGGAATAAAAATTAGTATTTACAACCTGTGACCCATCTCTATACTGCTTAGTTTCAGGAAGTGTACCTCACAGTTGTACCTATGGAATCAGAGGTAACATGAACTACTGATGACATTTAACTTTCCCAATGCTACTTTTTTTCCCCCCAAAAGACAAGACAGTACACTTAAAATCAAATACCCATCTTTACACAGGGCTTTTCCTCAGAAAAATAATATTCTGCTACTTCATAGAAGTACAACTATTTCATATTTATATAGTCTATGACATATCTACAGCTTGATTAAGGATCAAGCTATTACCCATTGCTGTTTGTGTAATACAATAATGAAATAATACAATTTTTGCAGCTAACTTGCATTTAACTTATGTAACAAAACAAAGCATCAGAAGCACTCGTTCCCCCCCCAACATCTCGTACATACTTAGCTCACTACATTACTCTAGAAAAAGGTTAAAATGAAGCTTCACGGAATAATCATTTGCTTTCTGCACTGCAACCTGTAATTTCAAAGAGTTTCAAAAAATGAAACATTATCCTATTATATATCATCAATGATTTATGATAGTAAAAGAAAATGCTTTGTTTTAAAAATAACTAAACAGAATTCAGAAACTTCTACTACAGAAAAGCCCTTATTGTGCAGTTGGTGCTCACCTCTTATCCACAGCATATATAGATTCCCATACACTCAGTACAAATTATTCATGAAAATGTGTCAGTACACACCTTTAAGTTAAGAACTCATTTTGCATTTCTAAATAAAACTCAGAAATCAAGTTCAGTGCAAACAATAAAAATCAAATCAAGAAATCCCAAGCAATGGATTTGAAAGGGCACTCCATTTCTTCTCTGCTGCAGAAAGAACTGAACAAGCTCATCATTTAGCTACTGATTGCATAAGACCAGCCACCGCCTGCTTCCAAAGCCCTGGAAGGACACACACACACTTGAAATGCAGTGACACGGAAAGCAAAACTGAAATAAATTTAGGTTATTCCTCAAATGCCTTATTCTGAGTTCTTCTAACTAACAACCCCATTTTGGGTTTTATCTCATCCACTATTTGTGTTTTTCTACGCACAAACTATGAAGAAAACAAAACTCAATGTACTAGAGAGCTGAGTAAACACTTTACCCACTTTCAGTTGTAATAATTTCAGCTGTTACTATTAACAAAGTAGATAAATAATTGCATGTGAATCTGAAAAGATAAATTGACTTGGTTCCTTAACTGAAGAAAGATGTAAAGTGCAATCAGTATCAGCAGGGTTTTTTTTCCCTTACGTTAGCTCTCCTTCAAAAGCACAGGAGCACGCCTCATCCCATAAAATGACTGCGTTGGGTTTTTTAAACCTGCAAAACTGATTTGATTTTATCCTATTTTCTTACTCAAAACAACAAAAAACAGCAAGTACAATACATTACAAGTTGCAAAATCCAAGCTTCTTTTTTGTCCCTGTAGCACAGGTGACTTTCAGGGCTGCAGTGCTGGCAGCTCTCCTATCCACCCTTGAGCATCTGGAAGTTAGATCAGCATTATTTTCAAACGAAACATTTTGGGTGCCCAAGAATGCAAAGTTGACAAGTCGTCATATCATCTTTAAACTCTATAACTAGGAACATGCATTCTGAATAACTAGAAACGTGTATTATGAAGAGAAACAGAAAACAGCTATCACTTCAGTCTCTTGTCATTGTAAAGATCTGAAAAAATAGATTCCTTTAAACATACAAAGGCAAACTAAAGGCAAATCACAGTGGCATCCAAGTGTCTTTAGTTGTTCATCATGCATTGCTTCTCTTAACAAGCTCTGCTTCTGTTAAGAAGTACAGTTCCTAAATTGCGTCTCTCACAAAGCTGTCAGACAAGGTGCTTCCAACAGGCTTATGCGAGAAAGGAAATTTCGGAGCCAGCGTGGCTGACAAACAGGAGAAATAGTATGGAAAAGAGGTGCCATTCACTAAGGACACATAAGCAGAAATAATCGGCTGACGAATACAGGATGGGAGAATGACTGTCTAGACAACAGTATTCCAGAAAAGGATCTGAAGGATTGATTAGCAGTTCCCGACCGAACATGAGTCAATGCAATGCTATTGCAAAAGGAACAAGCATCACACCAGGAATGACAAGCAGACACATTGCCTAAAGCACACACTAAAAGATTCCCCTGCTTTACCTGATCAAGCTTTCCTGTCCAGTTTTGAACATAGATCAATTGGTCAAAGATAAGAACATCATCTACAAGGAAAGGATGAAATAACTGGAGCTATTTCATACAAGGAAAAGGAGACAGTCTTGGCAACTCTTCATATACATATAACGATACATGCAAGAGGAAAACTACTCCAGAGCTAAACACTTTCTAGTAGTAAGATTGCTAAGCACTGACTACAGAACTTGCAGATACTCCATTATCAGCATTTTAAAGATTATGCTAGCAAACATCCTTCAGAAGTGACAGGTAGAGTCAACTTGGCCTTGAGAAAATAGGACGGATTAAATCTCTCAAAACGCTTTCTAAACATATTTTTCCTATGTTGCTATTGATCATCTCCAAAACAAAATCAATCCTTCGTATTACATGATGTTAGAGACATTTATGACAAATTAAATGCATGGGACTAATAAATAAAAAGGGACATCTCCCTCCAGGTTAGTCACCTGGCTTCCAAATCACTGGGAAGGGGACAGTGATGACCTCAAAGGCATTCTGCCCAGCTCCTCACAAAAGGACAAATAGCAAGAAAATGAGGAAAAGCAAAACAAGAAGTTACTCAGTGATGTACACAGTCACATGCAAAAAAATCCCACAGTAACAAAAGAAATTCCAGACTGAAAGGGAAACAAATCCTTTACATTTCAACCCTTCTGCGCAGAACCACAAAGACAGGCTTGAAAGGACTTTGAGGGGTTACCTAATTTGTTCCCCTGTACCTTGACAGAATCAACTACAAAGCCAGTAGCAAAAAAACCCAAAAAACCACCCACACACAACACTCAAAGTCTCTCAAAATTAAAGAAATGAAGCAACACATCTCCCAGGGGTGCGAGCTCTCTGCTGAAAGTGCCTTGTCTCAGTTGCTGAATACATTCAAGTGTCACAAATGATCCAAGCAGTCAAAATGTTCTCCTCAGGATTTTCCCTGATCCCAAGGCTCAAATTATGGAGAACTTTACAGACTGAAACCTACATGGTGAATTACACTCAGAAATGAACTGGAAACTATGAAATGTGGTAGATAACATGTTCACCTTGAACCAGGCTGTAAACGTGAAACCCTATTTTATTCTGAAGTTTCATTTCTGGACTGCAGGTTAGGGAAGCAAAGAGATGTGTCAAAGGCAGACACTCTTGCAGCAGTGCAAAAAGTTGCTGATATCTGCGTGGTAGGAGTAAAATAACCAATTACAGCTTCCTTAACAGAGAAGTTAGTGACTCCATCATGTGCTGTCTGAGCTCCCAGAAGCAATCACAGACTATATTAGCCTATGTTAGATAACAAAAAAAAACCCGGTACTGTCCCTTTCAGCAGCGAGACCACATTCTCACCTTCACTCCTTATGTTATTTACCACTGTTCCATCATCTTTTGGCTAAATCTGACCCAGCTAGTAGCCACACAAGTCCAACACTGAGAATGGTGGCAAAAAAACCTCAATACAGTGAAAGAGGAAGAAAAACCACAGTGTCATCAGTATATAGCTAACCGTGAAATAACATCAGCCTTCAAAAATCTTCCCCAGTAGCTCCAGATATGTAGTGAATAGGAAAGAGGAGATCTCTGAAGGGCGCTATGTAAGAAGGTGTTAATGAACGAACCAGCTCTGAATTGTCCTTAGGAGATGATAAAGACATTCAAAACCTCATATCCACACTAAGGACTCTAGATTTTTGGAGGCAGCTGTTAAAAAAAATCTAAAATCCTCACTTAGTCTTATTTTAATGCAATTTCACCAGTTTATCAGCACTTGTTTAAGTTAGTCTTATGACCAAAATGACTTAATCTCAACCTTCGTATTCTGCTCTCCAACAGAACATAGTCAGTGATATTTTTTTTTTTTTTGTCCAAAAGCTGTGAGTTGAGATCATTCAATTTTTGAAAGATACTGAAAGTTACTGCTTATATAGAAGACCAGGAAAATACCATCTTTATCTGACTGACAGTCAGTCAGCAAGTGTGACGCCCATCTACAAGAAGGGCCAGAAGGAGGATCTGGGGAACTACAGGCAAGTCAGCCTGACCTCGGTGCCCGGGAAGATTATGGAGTGGTTCATCTTGAGTGTGCTCACCAGGCAGGTGCAGGACAACCTGGGGATCAGGCCCAGCCAGCATGGCTTCATGAAAGGCAGGTCCTGCCTGACCAACCTGATCTCCTTCTATGACCAGGTGACCCACCTAGTACATGAGGGCAAGGCTACGGATGTTATCTACCTGGACTTTAGTAAGGCCTTTGATACTGTCTCCCACGGCATTCTCCTGGAGAAGTTGGCAGCTCATGGCTTGGATGGGCATACTCTTTGCTGGGTAAAAACCTGGCTGGATGGCCAAGCCCAGAGAGTGGTGGCGAATGGAGTTAAATCCAGCTGGCAGCCAGTCACAAGTGGTGTTCCCCAGGGCTCAGT